>JAMXBB010000004.1:48689602-48860289 GCA_024138015.1 Lumnitzera littorea | reverse complement strand
ATTCTTGACCGGAGGGATTCACAATTAAAGCTAATATCTTTCTCAAGCATATTAACTCTAATCCTAAATTATTTACCGGAATCTCTTCACTTAGTAATATAACTTAAAATTGCATTAATGTATAATGAATTCTCACACAAACAATCAACTTTCCGGAAGAAACATGTATCTTATCTCTAAGTATACATGTAATTCTCTCCAATTATGTTAAGATCTAATTACATATGCAATTTCTCAATCATCATGCATAATATCATAAATTGATACTCTAGAATTATCAATCAACAATTAAACAACATAATTGAATAAAGAAAAGATAGAAACTTTATTGAAAATTATAATTCAATCCAAGGATTACATGAAACCCTAGGTTCCATAATCCTAAATAATCAAATTCTAAGCTATCATAACGAATCTAAAAAGATTTCCATAAAAAGACATAAAATAAAACATGGAAAACCCCTTTGATTGATACAACAATCTCTCTAATCTTGAAGTTGATGTTGTTTTCATCTTTTTATTCTCTTTCTCCTCAAGTCTCTTCTCTTCTCTCGTGTCTTGTTGGTTTCTCTAATGTCTCTCTTCTTTTGAAACCCTAAGATATCCTTTTATATATGTATTACAAAGATTCTATTTTCATCACCAGATACAGCCTGGGACATGGCCGTGTCCCCAGGTCGTGTAACTTTCTGTACTAAGGCAAAATTTTCTACATAACTTCAAAACTTCATAACTTCTTCGTTTGAACTCCGAATTAAGTGAAACTTGATTCTTTTTCTTCGTTTTCAATCCTAGAACGCGTTCAAATCTTGAAATCAAAATTTTACTCAATTAAGTATCAATTTCTTTAAAGAAAACAAAAAATGTGAGGGAAATACCATAAAATCACCATGTGAAATATGTTTAAAATCAGAGTTATTAATGTTTCCAGAACAATTGCCAAAAGGGTTGTGCTCGACTTGAGGTATAGAGCACTGCATTGACTTAGTACCCAGCGCTATACTACCGAACAAACTAGCTTATCGCATGAATCTCGAATAGGCTTCTAAGTTTCAAAGTCAAGCTAATGAGCTGTTAGAAAGAGGATACGTGAGAGAGTCTCAACCCTTGTATTGTACCTGCACTTATAGTGCCAAAGAAGGATGGAACCTGGCAAATGTATGTTAACAACTGAGCTATGAACAAAATCACGATCAAATACAAGCATTCGATCTTGAAGCCAGAAGACATATTGGATAAATTGAGTAGAGCCAAAATTTTTAGCAAGATTGATCTGAAGTCTGGCTACCATCAAATCTGCATGATGTCAGGAGATGAGTGGAAGATTGCGTTCAAGACTCAACGTGGACTTTACGAGTGGATGGTCATGCCCTTCAACTTGTCGAATGCCTCGACCACCTTCATGAGACTTATGAACCATGTGTTGAGACATTTCATCAGAAAGTGTATTGTGGTGTACTTTAATGGCATCCTAATCTACAGTGTCGACAAGCCGAGTCATTGTAAACACATTAGAACAATCTTGGATATCCTTCGTACTGAGAAACTATATGGCAATTTGAAGAAATGTTGCTTTTACCAAGAAAAAGTGGTATTCTTGGGCTATGTAGTCAGTAGAGGAAGCTTACGAGTTGATAATGAGAAGATTCGAGCAATTGTTCAATAGCCGACCCCTACTACTTATGCCAACATGAGAAGTTTTCATAGACTGGCTTCGTTTTACCCAAGGTTCATCAAGAACTTCAATACCCTCACTATGCTACTTACTAAATTAACGAAGAAAAACACTGACTTTTAATGGGGAGAAAGGGAGGAGAGGAGTTTTGCCAAGATTAAGAAGAGATTGACCTCCGCCCCGGTGTTAATACTAATTAACTTTGACAAAATCTTTCAGCTAAAGTGTGACCCGTCAAGCATTGGAATAGGCACTGTCCTAATGTAGGAAGGCCAATCTATTACCTTCCATAGTGAGAAGCTTCAAGGACCCCAGCTAAATTACTCCTTGTATAACAAAAAGCTTTTAGCACTAATCTGTGTACTGCAAGTATGGCAACACTATCTATTGCCGAAAAAATTTTTCATATATACTCACCACAAGTCACTACGATATCTCTGAAGTCAAACCAAGCTATCCAAGCGATAGGCGAAATGGGTTGAATTCCTTAAAGGATTCAAGAAAAGAGCAACATAGTTGCAGATGCTTTTTCGAGGAGGCATGTGCTCTTGTTAAAACTGCACACCAGATTGTTTGGTTTTGTGAAAAACAGTACCCCAAGGATCAAAAACAGTACTCCAAGAATTCATACTTTAGACTAATAATTTTGAGATGTGTGGATGGGAAAACAATGGACAAGTATTATATGTAGGATGGCTATCTGTTCTAAGGAGAAAAACTATACGTGCTAGCTTGTTTCTTAAGAGAATTATTAATTAGGGAAGTCCACAGCAGAAAACTGTCCAGATACTTTAGAGAAAGAAGAACCTATGAACTAGTGAATAACTGATTCTTTTGGCTGAGAATATGAAGAGATGTGCACCGAGTAATTGAAAACTGTGCTATGTGCAAAAAGGTCAAGTGTCAAGCCAAATAAGGAAAAACAAGAACTTGATTGATTGGCACTATGTGTTAGTGCCCCTCGACCACGCATACTTCTTACTTAAGATATCCGATTTTAGCACTAGTTCGTGACATATGATTTTGTTTAGGAAAAAAAGAATACATACATATATATATATATAATACATATCAGACTATCTGAGCTAGATAAAATTTTAAGATGATTATAACTTACATAATGGATGCTATTTGGCCTGTAAACAAGAATTTTTTTTCACTCATGGGATGGTATACCTCCATAGAGTACAATACTTTGGTACTTTATTAAGCATCCAGGCTCAACATGAGGACAGATCAATTTTGACCTATGGTCTGGCAGCGACTCGTGGTGCCACGGCTTCAAAACATGGCCTTGACCGCGACTCTATGAGGCCAACCGACTACGAGACCACAACACGGCCGGTTCAAACATAAATAATTACGAGCAAGAAAGCCTGGGACCAAGGTCTGCTTCCTTTACCAGGCGTAAATGTTGATGTTTCACTTGAAAAATGGAACATTAACCTAGAATGATGAGGCATTATTACAATGTTTATGTTTTCCTTGCAAGTTTTCAATGCTCATTCATTCTCCTGGAACTTCTCGCGTTATTTGACCTCGTACTGAGAATCTTAATCACCATTTCACTTACTTTGCTAATATATTGACCATCCCACAATTGGCATCCAAGAAAGCACTTATTACCTGCCTAAGACAATAGAGATAATGATATAGTAACTAAATATAAACAGGGTTATTTTCTGTTAGTAACTTTGAAGGTGTCCGTACACGTAGTACTATTATCACAAGTTTATTAGACAGGTTATTTAATGCTCCTTGTTGATAGGTCTACTCTTGGCGGTACACGGGTCTCATGAAATTAGTTGGAAGTTGAACCAACCAGCGTGACTTCCTGCTGACTCAACATATCAATCCGCTTTGCTTTTCTTTTTGTTTTTTAATTCGTTTTTATTATATGTTTGATTTATTTATGATGGTTTATGCGGTAAGGAAAAGACCGATTAAACTATCGGTAAATTAAATCAATCGCAAAACGAAAATATATTTTTCTTTGCAATTTGATTTGAAAAAATTACCATAGCAAAAATTTATGATAAATTTAAAAGAGTAAAAGAAACCAAGATGTCAAATCAAACCAATTCTTTTTAAAAAATATAGTAATATTTTTACTTGTTAACAAAAGAATTCTTTTATTGAACATTATACTTAAATATCGTTTGATTACATAAAATTTATAAGATTGAATTGAATTAGATAAAATTTTGTATTTAATGTTTGGTTTGCAATTTGAGCTTAGTTATTGAATAAAAAGGATTAGACAAAATACTAAAAAATTATCTAATCTAAAATATAATACAAAGTTAGCTTTACTAGCAAAAAATACTGGTATTAAGGATATATATGTAATTATATAAATATTAGACATTAATGAGAGTATAAATATTTAATAATATTTAAATTTTGTAGTTTTAATAATATAGAATTATAATTAAATAAATAGTAGATAATATTAAGAGTATAAATACTAAAATATAATATTAAGTCTAATACCTATTTATACCAAATAAAAGATATCATAAAATTATGTGTCTAATACTATATAAACAAAACAAAATACAATAATGATATAATGATATGTACTTCTTATACTTGTGATGTCAATTCTGCTTATTTTATCTAATCCTATCAACTAAATACTATCATATAAAAATTATTAATTTATATTTCTTAAAATTTATATGTGTATAACTTTATTTGCCATAATTTATAAATTACATATGTAGTTCAATACTATGTACTAACTTTGTGAATGAGATTAATTGTTAATAAGCATTTTCAATATCTTAGTCATATGAATATTAATTTCATCAACCTTTTATATGATATTATCGTCTATAAGATTCTACCAATAGAGTATGTTAAAGTGAAGTGGGGCTTTTAAGTGTTTGAGCTTAGGCTAGCAAAAGAAATCATAATAAGGAGCACCGGCATGTTGTCTGGTGTGACCATTGTGATGTTTAAGTTAGCATTTATTAAAAGGAGAGAAAGGAAGAGCTACAACATAAGAGAGCTTGAGTGTGAATGTGTGAAAATGTTTTACCATTGGCAAAGTTTCCTTATTTATAATGATGAACTTAAGAGAATCTAAGAGTCACAAATCCACTATGAAGGGAAGTGCATTTGCTAAGTATGGAGGGTAGACTTCATGTACATAGTCATGACTTGAGAATCTAAGGGGAGTGGATGATTGATTAGGTCAATCGTTGTTAAACGACATCAACCTTTGTATGCTCTCAACCTTTTGCTTAATGCTTGTATGTCAAAGAAAGTCAGACATACTCTTGAAGTATATGGTATAGACATTGGGTGGATGGCCTCCTAGGATAGGACTTCGGCCTTGAGGTGTTACTTAATCCATTTCCTTAGGAGCTTTATATAAGGTCGTTATAGGTCGAAATAGGCTATCAAGGTGAAATGAGGTTGGCCATAGGCCATAACAAGTCAACTCATGGGTTCTTTAAGCTAGTATGAGGTTGATAGACCTATATTCAAAATCTCCTATCAATAGATATCAATACTTATTATTATGATATAAATTGAGTACTTTTCATATGAGATTATATATTATATAATATAATTTTTAGATTACAAAATTAGATTACAAAATATGATTCAATCTGTAAACTAAATTGAACCTAAACTGAAGTTTTATAATTTGGGAAAATTCCTAATCCATATTGTATGATTTGTTTCAATGCTATAAAGAACCAAACCATATTTTTATGGTTTGGTTTAGTTTGGCTAAAAAACAAGCTAAACTAAATTGTGTTGCACCTACTTAAGTTCTTCATTCTCTCTCTCCTTTTTTGTAACCATTTATACATTTGAAACTCTACATTTAAGAAAGAAGAAAGAAGACAAAGAGAAATAAGCTTAAAGAGACAAAGATATATTTGGAGAACGGTGACGAAATGATGATGACATGTATGATAATGAGTAGAGCAATCTCAATTCTTTCTCAACACTTAAGGGCTCAAAGATGGATATTCTCATCAACAATCACCCATAATTCGTTAAAAATAGATAAATAAGTATCAAATGGGTTATGATTTAGGTTCTGGCCTTATCGTGGCTTAATCGGTGCCAATCTTGATATGAGCTTATCCCATGGATGGGACTTCATCAAATTAGGACCTAGAACCTTGCAAAACTAACTTGGTATCTATGAGATGCATACTTGTGCTCAAGTTTAATCTAGGCTTTAATTTTTCAAAATTTCTAGTTGAACATTGTATGGCTATAACTTATAGTCATTAGTAGGCTTGTTTGATAACAAAGAACTATCAACTAGAAATTTAATACTTGTAAGTTAGTAGTAGTTTTAGGCCAACTAACTTGACTCTCTCATACTTTTTTGTATTTTTTAAAATTCCTATTAAATGGTTAACATTATGAAATTTAAAGGACATTTACTGCCATATATATTTTTACATAAAAGTTTCAAAGTTATAAAAAAAAAAATGGAAATCACAAAAAGATAGTATCCTCTGAAGAAAAAACAAAATGGTTAGTAGAAAACGATAGAATTTTGTAACTTTACTCTATTATTTTCCTAAAATTGTTCTTTGTTTTTGGAATTCTCCTTTTTTTTTTTAACTCTCCTTTATTTTTTTAACTACCTACGTAACTCATAAATCTCTTTTGGATTTCATAATTTCTACACATTATAAATGTATAAACCCTATGAAAATTAAATAATAGTTATGGAAAATAAGGAAGTAAAGGTTTGGGTAATAATGAGTAATAAGCTTTATATAAGAGGGGCAAGATGGCCACTCCATGTTCGAGTATAAAACTGACTTATTTTGACCTAGGGTTTGATTCCTATCATTATGTTTCTATAGAACTCTCTCTAAAACTTTGGCAAAAGCGAGAGCAAGGTAAGGACAAAGGAATTCTCATCATTTTATCTGATGAATTAAAACCTCACACTAATCTTAGAATATGTTAAGGGAGATAAGAAGATCAATTTTAGGAAAAGAAGTGTGGAAGTCGTAAAGTTGTATAAAACCTTACACTGGTAAGGTATTGTTTAACGTTATATTGAAAAGAAGAAATTGTGATTGATTTCAATTATTACATGTACGGAATCAAGAATTGTGATTGGAACTAAGGGGCTTTATATCCTGTCCTTACGACAAGAGTGATGAACAAGGTACGTTGTTAACCTTATTGTTGTTGTTGTTTCAATTTTGGGGATCATAACACATCTTAGTGTTCCTTGTTATCAATATGGTATAGAGAGTCTAACCTTAGGGTGAATTTGGAGTGATTTATGTGTTGGAATCATTGTGGGATGGATTGGGGAAGATTAGAGTTAGAAAAGAGAAGAAGATGAATGAATTAGAGGAATACAAGCAAAGATTATGACCATGATCCTACCCCTGTACCTCTTGTTGAGAATTTTGGTTGAGGCATGGAAAAATAAATTTTTAGTCGAGAGGGCCACGCTTTAGGACCACGGTCAAGAACCTAAGCCGTGGTCATGTAAAACTATAGAATCACAAGCATGAATAGATGATTTGAGCATATTGAAAGATCACGGTCTAAGATCATGGTCGTGAATCTCAAGCATGGTCTTTACCTTCCCTTTTTCCTTTTATTCCTTGTCTTCAACCTTTCTAAACCTTAATTCAACCAATCCTAAATGCATCTAATGATCTAAGTTGAATCTAAAGCCCTAGAATAAACTAAGATCTCAATTCATGAACTTAGGAAGATAATTAAATGAACTTAATTAGAAAGAGATAATAAGAGAAAAGAAACTAAAATAAGTTATTGATGTGTACATACTTTAGGTGATAAGATTGAAAAGATTTCCAAGTTAGATGCTTTTAGTTATTCACAAGACCTAGGTACGTGGAACTTTGTTTGTTGCTTGTGCTTATGTAATGTAATTCAAAATAAATTGGACTAATAATTATCAGAAATATAAATTATGCTTGTTACTTATGCTTGGGTGGGCTCGGGGCGTCGTAGCACTAGTATCCCTAAGGTGATACCTCAATGATCGTTAGAACACGTTATCCCTTATGGAATCTTTCTTAGAAATGATATGAGGTAGATTAGGTTGAGGTCCAAGAGTTGTGGTACTAGTTTCTTAGAACCAAGTAGGTTATGTAGTGTTTGGAGGTCGCAGTGCTAGTATCTTAGCACTTTTTTAGATGGAGGTTATAGTGCCAATGTCCTAACTTATGAATTGTCAAGTGTAGTTATGAGTTACTTAAAGTTTGAGGTTAGTTGCAAATGACCTCAAATTATGTTATCGGTTAACTAATAAAGAATGGTAATAGATGAGCTATTTGATATTTATATTGTGCTGCATTAATGTATCTGAATTGTGTGTGATGCATGGTATGCGTGTGTGGTTATGGGTTTTTGTTTTGGGCTTTAGCTCATTCTACAATATTTTTTAAGTGTAGGTATTCATTACAAGATTGTGGAAATCATTGGGTTAGAAATTTTCAACAAGACTGTAAGGATAAGAGAGTGGCGATTACAATTATGATTATGAGGTTGACTCTTAAGTTAAAGTACAAATGATTCTCATTTATGATAAGTATTGATTATTCAAGCATATTAAGAAATTCATATATATGCTATGATGAATTAAATTTAAGAAATAATTTGTAAGGGAATATTTAGGGACTTTTATGGAGATTTTAATTGTTCATTTAGCTTAATGTATTAGTCGATTTTTAAGGACATGTGGTAGTATATGGTGCTCCTAAATCTAGGGGTATGACAAAATGTTCTTATGTTTATGATTTTATATATGTTTCTCCTAAATAACCCTTATATACGTAAATATCTTCTAAACTATATGTAAGAGTCATAAATCTCTTATCAATTTCATAATTTTCTACACATTATAAATGCAATGTGAAGAAATCCACACACTCTCTCTCTACACTCCGTAAGTGCAACCTTTTGACCTCTCTCTTCCATTACTCTCTTCTAATAACGAATTGAAATGAACCAACCATAGCAAACACTTCTCTATCTTTAGCATAAATCATCACCTATAAGTTAATTGCTAGCAATAACTTTTGATTTTTTTTCAACTTCATCATAGACTAAACGAGTTTGTTCATATAAATCCACAATGCTTTGATCAAATTGGAGAACTTAGGCTTTGGTTTTCTTAAAATTGATTTGGAGGCCTTAGAAGGAAAACCTCAAGGAATCAAGCTAATCCTACCACTACTATCCAAACCAATCTAAGGTAACCTGAATCGACCTTGATTCATTTTGCAATGAGGTAAATTCCTTCCCCTTTTCTTTATTTTTTTTGTTTATTTATATAATATTTTTTTACTCTAAAAATTATTTTTCTTGTAAATGTGATATTCTCGTGATTAAATTGGTTTTCCATCTTTTCAATATTATTGGTCTAGTATTCATGTTGTCAATTTCTTAGTATTATTATTACTACTATCATGTGATTAAATAGTTACTTTTATGATGTAGAGTTTTCTTCAAATAAAAATATATTTTTCCTTTTAATAGGGAAAATTTTAAAAATGGGGTTTTATTTAAAATCTTTTCAAAGAAAATTTCTTTGTCTATTTTTTTTTTTCAAAAAATGTCCTTTTCTTGAAAAACTACTTCTTTAAAAATCTATTGACACTTAGAAAATTTTTCAAAAAAAAAAATTCCTAATTGTCCTTTTCCAAGATTAATTTTTTTTTTTTGGATTTTTTAGAAAAAGGAAAAAAGAGAGTTTTTTTTCTTAGAAAAATAATGAATTGGTAAAGAAAAAAAATAATAAAGTGCAATCTTTTTCAAAAATAAAAAGAAATTAACAAACTAAAGTTTTATAAAATAAGAGCTACATAGGCCTGATCTAAACTAATGGGTGTAGAGGCAATTCAAACAACTTCAAAAAAAAAAAAAAAGAAACTTTCTTTTTATTATTTTTCATAAAATGTATTTTTCAAAAGCCTTATTTTGGAAAGTTTCTTTTAAGGAAAAAATAGAAATTGAAGGCTTTTAATCTATTTTTAAAACTTCCTTATGGAAAGGTTTTATTTTACATACACAAGAAAACAATACAAATCAATAACATCCACAACAATACAAATGCAAGCCCTTAATCAGGTCTTACTGTAGTGTGGATGGGTCCTCCAAAAACTACCAAAGAAAAGAATGGAGGTTTATGTGGAAATGTAGGTAGTAGGTCAAGCTAATTAGCAAGCAATTTAGTAGATATGACGCACCATTCAAGCTCAATACAGCCTACAACTCATTAGATGTGACTTATCAGTCCGAGTTAAATAGTCGCTCGTCGTACAACTTTATTTAAGGGTTTATATGAGTTAGGATCAAGGTTTTCAACATAAAGAAGGGAGGAAACTTGGTAATTTCATTAAATCAATAAAGAATAGCTTATTACAATAATTGTTATAATAGGGCATTTATACCCGACAAACTAAGGTCACAATGTAAAGTTCAAACTACTGAAAAGGGTTCAAATAATATCATAGTAATGTTACAAGAATGAACAAACAAATTTGTAAACATTGAAAAAGGAATACTTGTAGTTAGGTAGTACGATTGTGGATAGTAGGATATGTAGCTTCAAGAGAGAGGTTGGGAAATGTGGTGCATAATAGACATCTGGCTACCTAGCATGTCCAAATTCCTTTAGAGTTTCAAAAACATGTCCATAAGCTCATGAGCTCTTTTAGCACGAGCTACGGTTTTTCTTTGCATCATGACTAACATATTCTCCAAAAGTTCAAATGGTTGGTTTACTCATTCATTTGTGTTTCTAGGGTTCGCTCCACATGTCGACCTCTTCTTAGATCATCACTATCATTATCTTTAACTACTGTATTAACACTAGGGTTAGTCATTTCTTGTGAACAATCCTTAATACAAAACTATACTCTAATAACCACTATCTCAACAAACACTAATCCCTAGAAATAAATCAACAATACACAATATGATAACTACTACTACTCAATCTACAACTACTACCACTATACAATAAAACAAGCATGCATATAACAACTTCACTTCCAATTACTACTCTATTTCCAACAACTCCTTGCTCTATTTGAAGAGATGAAAATAGAGCATAATATAACACTCACACCAATGAAAAAACTTTGACCACCTGTCACTTAAACTTCCAACAATACACAACATTACTTCAATGAACACCCTTTCCTCAAGAACTCTCAACCCTACTAGTAGGAATCAAGCTACTAGACCTTTAACCTACAGCTGAGCTCGAGACTTAGAAGGACTAATGAGGCGAATCCTCCTATTCCAACTAACTCCTAGCAAAGCTAAGTTGATCATTGTTGTCAACCAACTACTTATGCTAAGCCAAGTAACCACAAATCTCTCGAAAGTCATGTGCTGACTTATCGGGTGTCCTACTAACTACCAACCCCCTCACACATACCTATTCAACTTTGACCAAGCCGACCTGTAGATTGGAAACATTAATATTGAGAAGCCAAAAGCTCCTACTCATATCCACAGCCACTCCTTCTTAGATGAGCCCAGGCCTATTAGGCACCTCTATTCGATACCCTTACTCGGCTCTCCATCATAACCATACTATTTAGTCTGTTCCTACCAAAAGCATCCTTAATATACTATTGCTACGTATCCTAGACCGATGTGAAGGAATTTGCAACGACAATCATTAATTTACTTAAATTATCATTTGTACCCTTTATTACTATTTGTACACTACTTCTTTTAGACATTACGCTTTTATTATTTTCTATTTTTGGTAAGTTACCCTAGTTTTTTTGGTATAAATACCTATTGTACATGCAGCCACAATCATCTTATCATCAATATATTGAATATTCTTCCTTTGTAAACATTGCTCTCATTAGCTTGTTTACTCCTTTCACTCTTATTTTAACCCTTAAATAAAACTAGGTGGCGAGTAACCTCATTGGATCATGTCATGTATCATATCAAGTTGTGCCATGAGTCCTTAAAAGTTTTTTGGTGCGTCATATTCTTGAGGTTATTCATGGGTTTGCTTACTTTACCTTTATTGTTTTTCATGCAATTTTATCACTTTCTTCAAGTTTTCGATAAGCTTGGACCTATCTTGGCAATTGGCCTTATCTACTCTTGGCTTCGATCCAAATTTGTTGGAGAATTGATAGAGTTAAGTGTTAATTAGCAATAGGGATAATAACAGTGGTGTTGTCTACCATGGCCAATAGCCCTATGGTACCCCTAGAAGCACATACGAGAAACTAGATGAGGTGGTTAACCTTTTAGCTGACCTAACTAGAGTTGTTCATGCAATGGTTAATTGACTTGCTAAGGCTATGTAGAACACTTAACAAGTTGCTCGAAATGTTAGGGTTCAAAACCTAACTTGATAAGTTCAAGGCAAAGGAGTGGGAAGATGGGTGAGAAGAAGGATTGATTTGGGTGATATGGATGATGATGAAGAAGAAAAGTGAGTTAGAGCACCTAGAGCTACTAACCATGTAAAGCTTTAAATTCCGAGCTTCAGTAATTCTAGGAGTGCAAATGATTATTTGGAATGGGAGGAGAAGGTTAAGCGAGTTTTTTATTATTACCAATATGATGACTAAGAAAAGGTGAAGACTGCTATAGTTGAGTTCTCAAGATATGCCGCCATGTGGTGGAAGAGCTTTCAAATCATGAGAAGATGAGAAAGATACAAAGAAGTGAGTCCTTGGCCTGAGATAAGGAGGACACTAAAAAACATATTTGTATTAGATGTATATCTATAAGACACTTTTGTTCGACTTCAAGAGTTGAGATAAGGAGGTTAAACTGTTAAGGAGTATGTTTAGGAGTTCCAAATACTCGTGATTCGCTATGAAGTAAAAGAGCCATAAGCTTGAACAATATCCAAATTCCTCACTAGACTAAGAAGTGATATCTGAGACATTATGGAACTTTAGCAATTTACCATAATGGATGAGGCTATAAGGATAGCCCAATGAGTGGAGAGATAGAGAAGGAATTGGATGTTGACTTAACCTATGATGAACTAACCTAATCTGTCAAGTCAACCTATTTAGGGAAGCTTCTAAGCTCAATTGAGTATTAGACCGACCAGATAAATAGATGCCAGGACTAAACAGAAGGGCCAACCTCATGGTGACGTACCAATTCGACTATATAAGAAGGGGTAAGGATCTAGGAAGAAGATGAGCTAGATTAAGTGCTTCAAATACTAGGGGTTTGAATATATAGTTGCTCAATGTTTGAATTTATGAACTATGGTTATCAATGGAGATGTCTCAAAGCTTGAAGTGGATAATACTAATGAGGAACTTAAAGAGTAGACTGTTTCCAAGAAGGGAACCACTAAGGAGAATGAATTGGTTGAGAAAGATATGTTTGTTAAGGACTTGGATTGGTTTATCCTAGTTGTCTAACGTACAATGACTTTAAAACCCTTACACGAGGAGGAGCAAAGACAGAATTTATTCTACATCACTTACAAAGTGAACGATCAGGTATGTGTATTCATAGTAGATAGTGGGAGTTGTACCAATGTGACATCTACCTACTTGATCAAGAAGCTAAAGTTGTTGACTATCATACATTCGAAGCCGTACAAGTTATACTGGCTGAATGAGAAAGGAGCACTCTATGTTACACATTAGGTATTGCTATCGATCTCTACTAGGAATTATTTTGATGAAATTCTTTGTGACGTGTTGTGCATGTGTGCATCACATGTATTGTTGGGTAGACCTTGGCTTTACAATCGAAGAGTTATCCATGATGGATATAGAAACAAATATGTGCTTGAGAAAGATTACATTGAACCCTATGATGCCAAGTTAAGGTAGCAATTTACAAGCTAAACTTGCTTGCAGATCAAAGAAAGCTTTGGTACTAAGTAAAGCTAAACTCTGAGAGGTTATTAAAGTTAACACACCGACCTTCTTGTTAATTAGGTGATCATTAGAGTTGAAGGAATAGGGTGAACTACCCTTGGAAGTTAAGGAACTATTGAATAAATATGTCGATCTATTTCCTAAGTAGTTGCCAGAAGGGCTACCCTCTCTCTAAGGCATTTAACACTACATTAACTTGACACTTAGTACTACCCTACCGAACAAGCTAGCTTATCAAATGAGTCTTGACCTAGCTTTTAAGCTCTAATGACAAGTCAATGAACTTATAGAAAAGGGTTATGTAAGGGAGAGTCTCAACCCTTGTACTATATTGACACTCTTAGTATTGAAAAAGGATGGAACTTGGCATATGTGTATATATAGTAGAGCTATCAATAAGATTACAATCAAGTACAGATACCCCATTCTAAGGTTGGACAATATGTTAGATGAACTAAGTGGTGCAAGGATATTTAGTAAGATAGATATGAAGTTAAGGGACCACCAAATTCGAATGAGGCAAGGAGACGAGTGGAAAACTATATTTAAAACTCGGCATAGACTCTACAAGTAGATGGTAATGCCTTTTGGCTTGTCAAATTCTCTGAGTACTTTTATGCGACTAATGAACCGTATATTAAGGAATCTGAATGAGAAGTGTGTTGTGGTTTATTTTGATGACATCCTTGTGTATAGTGTTGACCATAAAAGCTACTATGAACATCTTCAAACCGTACTAGATGTGCTCCAAGTCAAGAGGTTATTTGGTAACTTAAAGAAATGTCGTTTTTGCTAGGAGGAAGTGGTATTTCTAGATTATGTAGTTAGTGGAGGTAGCTTACAAGTGGATGATAAGAAGATTTGAGCTTTTGTCAAGTAGCCCACTCTAACTACTTGTGCTAAGGTAAGAAGTTTTCACAGATTGGCATCCTTTTACTAAAGGTTCATTAGAAACTTTAGTGTCATTGTGTCACTCCTTATAGAGCTAACAAATAAGAACATTGAATTTGAGTTAATAGAAAGAGAGGAGAGGCGTTTTATTGAAGTAAAGGCAAGGTTGACTTCCATACCCATATTAGCCTTACCTAATTTTGAAAAGATTTTTGAGTTGGAATGTAACACGTCAAGCATTGATATAGGCACTGTCTTAATGCAAAAAGACTAACTAATTGCTTATCACAGTGAAAAGTGTAAAAGACCTCAATTGAACTGCTCTGTATATGATAAAGAACTCTTAGCCCTTATCTGAGCACTCTAAGTACGGCAACACTATCTATTGCCGAGAGAGTTTTTCATTTATATCGATCACGAGTCTTTGAGGTACTTTAGAAGTCAGACTAAGTTGTTAAAGTGATAAGTGAGGTGGGTTGAATTCCTACAAGGATTCAATTTTGTGATAAAGTACAAATAAGGCAAAAACAATGTTGTTGCCGATGCTTTATCAAGGAGACATGTCCTCTTAACTGAGTTGTAGACTAGATTGTTAGGATTTGCAAGCATAAAAGAACAATACCTTAAAGGCCCACATTTGGCACCTATATTCAAGCGTTGTGTTGAAGGGAGAATAGTGGATGAGTATCATGTAGAAGATGGTTATCTATTTTGAAGTGGAAAGTTGTGTGTGTCGACCTATTCTTTACGGGAGCTATTGATCAAGGAAGCTCATTTTAGTGGACTCTCTGGACATTTTAGGGAGAGGAGGACATACGAGTTGTTGAAAAGGTAGTTCTATTAGTCGAAAATGAGAGGAGATGTACAACAAGTTCTTAAGAGTTGCGCTACTTGCAAGAGGGCTAAATGCTTAGTCAAGCAAAGGAAAGTAATGTCGTTACCAACCTCGACTCAACCTTGGACTGAGTTAAGCATGGACTTTGTCTTTGGATTACCTAAAACTGCCTAAGGCAAAGATTCTATGATGGTGGTCATGGATAAATTTAGTAAGATAGCACACTTTGTGCCCTACTCTAAGACTAATGATACTTCAGTTATTGCTTCTCTCTTTTTGTAAGAAATTGTTCGCTTATATGGCATGCCAAGAAGTGTAGTCTCAAATGGAAATCTAAAGTTCCTAAACCATTTTTGGAGGACTCTATGGCATTGGATGGGGACTAAACTGCTATTTAGCACTTCCTATCATCCCCAAACTGATGGCCAAACAAAGGTAGTTAATCATACTTTGGGATCATTGCTTTGAGTTACAGTAGGTAAGAACTTAGTTAATTAGGATATTTGTTTGCTGGTGGTAGAATTTACTTACAATTGTACAATACATGACATCGCCAAGCACTCCCCCTTTGAAGTTGTTTATGGGTTTAATCTCGAGCTACCCTTTAATCATAACTTTATACCTATATCCAAGCAAGAAGACCCTTATGCAAGAGTCTGAGCACAATCCCTACAATACATCTACAATAAAGTTACTTAGCAAATTGACCATGCTGCCAAGAAAATACCAGAAGAGGTTAAGGGAGGGAAGTCAATACAATTTTAGCCGAAAGACTTAATATGGCTATACTTGAGCAAGGAGAGGCTCCCGAGTAAGAGGAAGAACAAGCTATCCACTCAAGTTGAAGGCCCCTTTATAATCCTCTAAAAGATTAATGATAATGCCTACAGATTGGAACTACTCGAAGATTATGGGGTCTCGGACACTTTTAACATTGTCGACCTCAGTCCCTATCACCTTAAAGGAGCACTACAAGAGGACTGGTCAGATTTGATCCTAAATCTAAATTAATTAGGAGGGAATGATAGGAATCAGGCTACTGGATCTCTATCCTATGGCCGAGCTTAGAGGCGAATCCTCCTATTCTAACCAACTTTTGCCAAGGCCGAGCTGATCCTTGCTATTAACCAACTTCTTATGCCGAGCCGAGTAGCAAACAAATCTCTCAGAAGTCTTGTGATGATTTATCGAGTGCCCTACTGATTGCTCGCCCCTTCACATACACCTGTTCGGCTTTGACTAAGTTGACCTCTAAATTGGTAACATTGGTGCTGAGAAGTTAAGAGCTATGCACATATTTGTAGTTACTCCTTCTCGAATGAGCCTAAGCTTGCCCAGCACCTTTATTCGGCACCCTTACTTGGCCTTCCATTATGACCATATTATTTTGTCTATTTTTACCAAAAGCATCCCCAATATGTTTTTGCCACATGTCTCAAACCTACATGAAGGAATCTGCAACGCTAATCATTAATTTACTTGAATTATCATTTGTATCCTTTATTACTCTTTGTACACTACTTATTTTAGACATTATCCTTTTAGTTTTTTCCATTTTAGGCAAGTTGCCTTAGTTTTTCAAGTATAAATACCCATTGTATATATAGTTACAATTATCTTATCATCAATATATTGAATATTTTTTCTTTGTGAACATTACTCTCATTAACTTGTTTACTCTTTTTACTCTTATCTTAACCTTTAAATAAGACTAGGTGGTGAGTAACTTCACCAGACCATCTCATGCGTTATATTGAATTGTGCCATTAGTTCTCAAAAGTTTCTTAGTGGGTCATATACTTGCGCTTGCTCTTGGGTTTGCTTACTTTACCCTTACTATTTTTCATGCAATTCCATTACCTTCTTTAAGCTTTTGGTAAGCTTGGACTCATCCCATCGACCAAAATTGTCTGTCCTTGGCTTCGGTCCTCATCACCTACTTTTAACCTTAAGCTTTGATACTAATAAGATGATGCGACATAAACTAATAACACGTACAACAATACAAATGCAAACCCCAAACGAGGTCTTACTGTAGCATAAGAAGGTCCTCTAAGAACTATGGAAGAAAAGGAAATGGGGTTTTAGGTGGAAAAATGGGTAGTAGGTAAAGCTAATCCATGAGCAACTTAGTGAATGTAACGCATCACTCAAGCTAAATGCAGCCTACAACTTAGCAAATGTGTATGAGTTGAAAGGTCGCTCATCGCACAATCATGATTAAGAGTTGATATGTGTTAGGGATAAGGTTCTTAACATAGAAAGGGAGAAAACTCAATAATTTCATTAAATCAACAAGGAATAGCTATAGATACCTAATCCTCACCCAACTTGAGGCCTAGCATATGCAGAAGCCTACCAATAAACATGCGGGTGGATAGTAAGCTCGTCCTTTGTACTATGACCTACTTAGCGAGCTCTACAACATCTCACCTAAGCAAGCTGGCTTGACTACTGATCACTTGTCATTAACTTGGGTCTTAGCTAGTCTTCAATTGAGCACTTGCCGACCACCCCCCCTTGACATCCTAACTCATCCCCAGCCTTCTACTATAGTCTATTAATGGCCATCTAACATCTATGGTACAACCAACATGCTTGACAGCCTTTATGGATGTCAGATCTTTAGGCAATAGATTTGGTTGCTAGGCTTATCATAGCTGATTGCTTTCAAAGCTACCTAGTCTCCATCGTGGTGCATGTTATTTGCTAGCGACTAATATGAGCAAACACTAAATCACCACGTGTCCAACTAATTGCTATAAAAGGTGCTAGATACCATGAGGTAAGGGGATTCTCTCGACTCTTTTGGATAATTTTCCATACACAATCTTAACTCCGAAGCACCTTGCATACACATTGGGCAAGCACTATCCCTTCTTTTCCTTAGTCCTCTTTGCTAACTTAAGCGTTGCAGAGCTTTTGTAGCCATACCTACAAGGGGATTTTGCAAGAATCAAAGAGTAAGAGGTGAGATTCAAGCCCAATCCATCTTAGCTTTACTCAAGCCTACTCATTCCTAGTTGGCTTGATCATAACCAACAATAGTTAATTACAACAGTTGCTATAACGAGGTATTTATACTAGGTTAACTAAGATTACAATGCAGCATTTGAAATTGCTAAAAGGGTAAAAGCTATGTCATATTAATGTCTCAAGAATGAAAGGATAAATTCATAAACGTCTAAAAAGAAATATTCATTATTAGATAGTATGGTTGTGGTTTGTGGGACATGTGGCTTCAAGAGAGATGTTGAGAGATGCAGCATGTAATAGACTCAGAGATAATTGGATAAGGTTGGCAGCTTTTAGTTCTTTGAGTAGCTTAGGGCTTATACTTTGGCAAGTTGGGACTTGTTATAGGGAGTGGCCTATGGAACAAGTTAACATAGTTGGTTCTGAGCTTCTAGATAGCTCGGCTTAACATTGTTCATGTAAGACAAGGACTCATGCACTTAGACAACTTGGGTGTATACATAGGTTGGTTCTGCAAATCATGTTGGCTTTTTTAATACTTAGTTGACAGTTGAGGATCCTATAAGCCAAGTTGGCCAAACCTCTTACTCAGAGATCATATGAGGGGTCTTGAAGGTTGATCCATATTGGGTGCAATTTAGCTTGGTATGATTTTGTCCCTCCAAATGGAGTCAAATCGTACATTATTTTTTGGATTTTTTAAAAAGTTAAAACTAACTATATAATTCAGTTTGTAGTTTTTTCAAACCAAAGAAAAATGATTCAATAGTATTTTATTCGTGTTTGGAATCATAATTACAAATTGGTTATTGCTCTCAAATGATTTGGTATGTAAAAATGAGAGATAAGCTCTTTTGCTTGCCTTATATGTTCAATCAACACGGTGCAATTTTTTGTGTTCTTTTATTAGATTTATTCCATGTTTAGCATAAACCTCCCGCTGCAACTACAAGGATTTATGCACAAATCAGTTAATTACTGAATGAATAATAGAAATAGGAAAAGGGTGTAAGATAATAGAATTGATGTTAAGAAACATCAAGTTCAAAGAGTTGACGGTGGATCATATTGCTTCTTGTAGTTGGTACTTAAGAATATAATTGAAGAATCCAATTGTAAACTTGTGAAACTGAGAAAGCTATGAAGTTATGACATGTTTATCATTCCCTCATTGTGATGTTAGACAATAGTGGTGTTGGGAGAATACGTCTCCAGCCGCATCTTTGGACTTTGTTTTGACAAACCGTAGATGTTTTTATGCCCAAAATGAGAGCAAAATTGCAATTGCGATTGCAATATAGCAGTATTTGCTGGCTGCTGATTGTTGATTGCCTGAAATGAATACGGTTACTGATGGTTTAGGATCCCGTCTTGTAGCTAGATGACACTAGATAATAAAGATTGAGTTGCTTACTGGAATCAGGCTAATATTCTCAACGGAAAACGTTTGAGAGGAAGTATTACGGGTTATAAATTTACTCCAAGTATGATTGGAAAAAATACATTTTAACTTAGTCGTTGTCTGCATATATAAGAGATAAACATAATATGACACGAGATAGATTCTACTGCGTTCTTTTTTCTTTTTTTCTAAATTCATTATTGGTTCAGTTGGAACCACGAACCAATATGTTATAAATGAACTAAACTAGTGATCCAAATCAAATTAAAAAAACTGAATTTTGAGTTCGGCTCTACCCAATTTCTGGCTCGATCATTTTTTCTTTTTCTTTTTTAATTGTAACCTAAGTTCGTACAGATTTAAAGATCATATAGTAAAAAACGGCTGGCATATGAGAAAAGGGTAGTTATTGGTCAAAAAATTCAAAGGTTAGTAAATAACACTAGTACTTCAAAAGGCACCTAATGCAGACAGCTGTCAAACTGATGCTTAGATTTATAATTTCCCCATTAAGATGTGCCTGCACTTTGTATATGCTATACTGCGTTCCTCATTAAAAACTTAAACCACCACATCTCTTCTGCAACTTTTGAATAAGCATCTCAACAACTGGAAGTGACTAAAATCTTAATTTCTACGAATTAATAACTACTTCCCACTTGACAAACCGCTTACTTTCTCAATCCAGACACTCCCTTTTGTAATTTCAACTCAATCAACGCCTCAATGAACGCATCGAGAATTTTATCTGAGCTGCCACCGTTAACAGCAGCCCATGCTGCCTCACTCAATTCCTTCGCTCGGACCCTCTCCAGCCGAGTCGGATCAATGGAGTCGGTCAATACCTCTGCCAACTCAGCTGGATTCGGTGTAGATCCATCGTCACCCTCGTGAGCACGAATCGCCACTCTTAGTTGGTCCACCAATAACTTGGCATCAGTAAATTGGTCTGCACCCATCGGCCACGTCAGCATAACCACCCCAGCCGTGATACCCTCCAGCGTGGAATTCCACCCGCAGTGCGTGAGAAACGCGCCTACCGCGCGGTGCTTCAAGATCAGCACTTGTGGGGCCCATCCTCTAATAATTAACCCTTTCCCAACCGTACGATCCTCGAACCCATCCGGAAGCTTCCCATGATCACCAGCCTCGCGTCCGTTCCGCATTTCTCGTACACACCAAATAAAGTTTACGCCGCTTATTTCCAGCGCTCGTGCCAGCGCGGACATTTCTTCGTTGGTCAACACCGTGCGGCTGCCAAAACACACGTAGACAACCGACCTGTCCTTACGCATGTCAAGCCACGTCAGCACATCCCGAGGTGGAATCGAACTCATCCCACCTCGGTTCTCAGGACCATTAGAATTATCGACTGGGGGCAATAACGGTCCGACAGCCCAAACCCGGTTCGGCCCGTGAATTTTCTTCATATAGTCAATATAAACCGGTTCCAATTCGGTAAAAGAATTGAACACAACCCCCCAACTTTTCATGTTAGCCAGCATGCCATCCCTGTGGAATTCCATATCTGGGTCTCCTCCAACGTACTTCCTGTACAATAATGAGATTTGCCACCAGGGGTAAGATGGAGAATTCGGCAATTCCTTCAAATTAATCTCAAAATCCATTTTTCCATCCATATTTTTTGGTATCTCCTTGTAAAGAGAGTATTCCACCGACAATGCAAAGGCGGCGGACGGTGAAAATACGACCCGTGGAACACCAAGTTCCAAAGCCAGGTGGTAGGTCCACCCCAGAAAAAAGTCCGATATGATAGCGACGGGCGGCGAGTGGTGAGATTTAAACCACTGGACAACCGCAGGATAGTGGTACTGACGCATGCCGCGTATTTTAGACAAGAGGCTATTTGGGGAGAGATTGAAGGAGGGGTCTTCAGGGTCCGGGAGTATGAGCGCGTGGGCGGTGGAAGGGTAGCGCGCGGTGATCGGGTGGAGGAGGGTGGCGTTGTTGGGGGTTATGAGGACTGTGACGGTGCCGCCGCGGGTCAGTAACCGCTCAGTGAGGTCGAGGAGAGGGATAATATGGCCCAAGGAAGAGAAAGGGTATACGAGGATGTGAGGAGAGAGATTGCTTGAGCCGGACATGGTGTGAGTCATATGAAAAAGTTTTGGGGAATTTGATAATGCTCTTCCGTTTGCGTTGGACAGAAGCTAAGCTAGGATAGTTATATATATATATATATATATTATATATAGGTGATATGTTGTCAAAAAGTAGACGAAAGATAACGTGAGAGAGAGAGAGAGAGAGAGAGAGAGAGAGAGGGGGGGAGGGGAAGGGAAGTGGGGTAGGGCTTGGGAATTCATCATAATATTCAGGACTGATGATGTAATGAAATATGTGTTTGATTTCGACCATTTTGGGTGTGTTCAGATTTGGCTGCTCATTTGGTAAAAAAAAAAAAAAAGAAAAAGAAAAAGAAAAAGAAAAAGAAAAGAAAAGGTTTGGCTGCGTCAGGAGTGACGACCTCAGTCTTTATTACGGTGCAAACAAAAAAAAACAAAAAAATATTTTATATGGAGTGAGTAGCCCTAATTTGCAGCGATGTAAGCAAACGAGTTACATTGTGGTACCCTATTTGTCCTTATCATTAAAAGTTTTATGAAGTATTATTTGATAAAGTTTTAAATCAAGTTTTATAATATAGGTAAAAGTTTATTAAGATTATGAGATGGAGTACTATCCTTATGATATGGTCTTAAGTTGTAGGAAATAGTTGTTGATTAAGTTTTCGAGCCTTATCCTTATCTTTCAACTATTGGAGTTTGTAATATATGGACAGGCTATCTAGTAGGCTTAGGTGGATGTGGACTAGATGAATAAGGAGGCCAAACCTAGTAAAAAAGGAGTTGGGTCATGAGTGTAGGTGGATTGGCGTAAGCTTAAGGGGCCTAAACTTAAGATATCCTATTAACATTAACTTCTCACTCCTCCCTTTGGGCGCAGTCTCATTATCAAAGTAGAGGTAAGGAAAAATGATGGATGGGTTCCTTAGGCACATTACTAAACTGGACTTGTAGTGCTTATGGTAGCTTTGTGACTTATACGTAGAATTGCTACGCTAACGCCTTTAGAGGGGTTGGCTGACATGGTATTATAGAGGCCCGAATAGAGGAGACCCTTGATAGGAAGGCCTAAGTTGATAATGTGTAAAGTGGAGCAAGGGTGAGGTGAGTTGAAGAGAACACACTAGAGCAAAGCTAAGTGCTTAAGTACTGAACCAAATGGGCAATCAAAGGTGGATGCGTTTTAGGTCGAGTTGGGCATTCAATGCCAAGATGAAGATTAAGATGGTTGAGTGTTTCAGGTGGTAAGAGTGTTAAGTCGAGGGATTAAGCGTGTAGAGGTGTTGGATGGTTTGGGTTGGTAAGGTGAGCAGACACTAGTAGGGCTTAGCAGATGTTAGTAGAGCTGAGTAAGGATAAGTTATTCATGTTAAGCAATGGTATAGGGGAAGTTCTGCTATTAATGTGTAAGCTGAAGGACCCTTCGGAAAACTTCTTGCGAAAGCTAACTTTTCCAATTCTTGCTTTATTGCGCGCTTTCATAGTGCAAATAATGTGGCATGATAGGTATTGTGTCTCTATAGACTTGCTTATAATTGTAGACATTTTTTCATTTAAATGTAACCTTCCAATCAAAACGGTTGCCATGTGTTCTCATCATAGTATACAAAGGGATTCATATTGATATGGATCCCTTTAACCACTTATTCACTTTCCTAATCACTTAGCTTATTAATACCTTCATCATTCATATGGATTACCCTTTTGCAACTTTCACTAACTTATTCCCTTACATTTGTTGCAATTGTTTCCTTCTTCAACAGTTACTCTCTTCTTTTTTATCAAAAAATCTTTCTTCTTCAGTTTTTTTCTTTTTTGTCATCAAAATGTTGAACTCATGAGCAAACTCTAGTGAGTGTAACATAACTCTCGCCTCAAGAATGAACGAACAGGCTTCATCCTCGCTGGCACAATTAGATAGGGAGATAAGAAAGGTAGTGGAGAGACTAAATAGAACAGAGCTTATCAAGGCTATCCTAGTGATACTTATCTGTGCGACATACTAGTAGATGGCATAGACTTGTTTGCTAAGCCAGGGATAGATAAGGGGTTATGATACGCAACAAGTCTTGAAACTAAGGACGAGGTACTGGGGATTCGAATTATAACAAGGAATAGAGAGTGAAAATAAGGTTTTAACGGTGAATGTGTATGGATATAACGCACCAAGATACAAACACAATAAGGGGTTGAGCTCGAAATGGGGTTTGATATGACTCATGAATACTAAATGTCACTCGAGATTCAAATGAAGGTTAGTTATAACTCAATAACTCGCTTAAAAGAGAGGTTTACCACAATCTTAGGGTTAAAATTAATAAGAACACAAGAAGAATTAAAGATTTAACTAGCACTCAATAATTTATAAAAGGTTAGCTCTAAGACCTTTGGAGTATCCTTACTCGAAAAAGGAAAGCTCAAGTGTAAACACTGTCTGAATATTCTATGTCTGATGATTTTCTATTTGTTTGCTAATTACAAATGTTGCTAATTACAAATGTTGCTATTTATAGCAAGTCATAAAACTCTAGTAGTAAAGCTATAAATAATGTACAAGGCCTTAAACCCTAGAGAATGGGCCCATAATTAAAATAAAGACAATATTCACAAAAATATATAACTGTACGTTTAGTAAAAGGAGTCGGCACGTAGTCATTTGGGTCATCTTGGAAGGAGCAATATCAAAATCGAACAAGGTTGGTAACTGGATGTCTAAGTCTAGGTAGGAACCTTTAAAGTCCAGTAGTGCTTGGCCGAGATACCTGAAACATCGGCCTACAATTATTGAATTCTAAGGTTAGTTAGCACTAATTGGTCCATGCTATACCGAGTGGATCTATGGCTTCGAGCTTTCGGATGTGTGGTCTCTCGACTTCTCAGTAGATGATATACTTGATACTAAGTGGCTCCTTCTCTTCCACCCAGCCTTTTGGTATTAGCTCTTTCTCAACAAGAGTTGATTGGCCTTAGCTTCAAATATTTTGACCTTAGGTTCAAATAGTTTGACCTTAGGTTAGAGTAAGTTGGCTTTAGTTTCTGATAGGTCGATGTCGACTTGGGACAGGTCGGCCTTGGCTTGAAGATACTCGTAAGTTGATTCTTATCATTACCATAGGTTTAAAAAGAAGTCATCCTCAATGCTAAACAATAAGCATGGATCGGGATGCTGAATAAGCTTCTCTTTCCTTTTCTCTTCACCATAGGTACCGAATGGCTTTGGATTTCCTCAATGCTCATGGGAGACAAGTAATAACTCTTCCTATCCTTCTAAACTGCATAAGTGTTAAGAAAGCCATCGTGGATCACTTTTTGGTCATATTCCCATGGTTGGCTAAGAATTAAATTTGCTGCATTCATAGGCACTACATCAAAGTTAATCTCATCCTCGAATTGCTTAACCTTGAATGCTATTCAAGCTCTTTTATGCACATGAATCATTCCCTTATCATTAAACCACTTAATCCATAAGGGCGGGGATGCGGGTAGGTTAGCATCTTCATCTTCTCTACTAGCTTGATAGAAATGACGTTGGTGCAGCTTCCTGCATCAACAACTAGGGAATAGGACTTCTTATTCTCTAAACATCGAATATGAAACAAATTTTCCCTCTGGCTAGGATCTTCTTTCTGGTTGGCTCGTCGGCTTGTCATGGATAAGAGTTCATCCAGATTATTAGTATAAACATTTTCTTCTATCAACTCATCTTCTAAACTCTTATCATTTTGACATTCTACTTGAGCTTTAGGTCCTTCACCCTTTAAGATCATGACCCTTTTATTCAGACATTGAAAAGCAATATGTCTGTAACCTAAGCACTTGAAGCATTTAACTTCTTGAGCCTTGGTGCCGGGTCTGTCAGGACCCTAAAGGGGGTCTAGTAGGATTATCTAAAATTTTCATAACATGTGTGCACCATGATATAAAAACCATCTTACAAGTCATAGATTGCAAGACTCTAAATAATAAATTACTAAGATTAATGATTTTCAAGTAATTAATTTATTGTAACATGACATAATATATAATTATAAATAACTATGGATGTCCGATATCCCACAGTTCCTTAGAACCGTAGAGAATCGGTATCCCCTACCAAATAATCAGACAGGATATGCCAACATTATAAAACTGCAGGAAGAATTAAATTATATTAAATTCTAACATGTGAATATTTTCTACAAAGAGTGTTTATGTATTACCTATAAAGATCTCAACTAATTCTAACACAAATGTACATATCTTCATCTCGCATTCAGCACACGAAACTTATCCCAATCCCATCGTACGTAAACCTGCAAAAGAAAGACTATTGGGGAATAAGCTACAAGAGCTTAGTGAGTTATCCCTCATATCATACTGGCAAACAAGTTATCAAATAAATTATTACAACCATATGAATGCATGCACACGCAGAATGCCAAACAATAAATGTAGTTGACCGGTACTGCATATAATATCGAATTTTAACGCCCTCCGAGATAAGGGTTGGAGATTCATCGGCACCAATCACGACCGGGCTCTAGCACCTGGGTTTTTACCCATAACTTAGAACTCCGTATTTCACAAAAAAACATTTTCATTTCCAAAAATCCAATAGTTCACAAAGTCCCAAGCCTAACGGTGAGGTGGTCCTCACAGTCCACACTCACACCCTACAGCGGTGGTCTCTAGACGTGACCCCCAGCCACCTACGGTTAGCGTCTCCGGCGCCAATAGAACCCGCCAGCCAAGGGTAAGGTCTTGTTGTACCCATGCTGCTGTACGGTACTAATCAAATCATGTGGGAATCCATCCTTCCAAGGCCTTTCATTACCAATTGCGTGAAGTGACGGACAGAATAAGTAATGCGATGCATGGATAATGCATGACCCTTTTAATTTAAGATAAGCCAAATATAGTTAGGTCAAATTATAAGGCGATCAATCAATATCAGCAAACCATCTAAATCATATAAAAATCAATCATACCATCAAATCATCAATTATCGTATTTAACAATATTTCTTATAACAATCAATCAATATCAAGCACACGCATATCCCAAAACCCCACGCATCAAGTTATTGATATTCAATTTAAGTGCACTAACTACAAGTACAAACAAGTATAGAGTCATCGGGAGTACTCACTTGACTATGATGACTTGCTCTAGTTGTAATAACCAATCGGGAGATCCTCGCCCTCGTCGAGATCACCTAATCATTATAAGATAACAGGGATAATAAGTAGTTGACTAAACTAATGGTTTTAGATATCTATCTACCTAATTCTAGTTAGATTGCTATCATCCCTTATTCGATTAAACCTAATTGCTAATCGTACATAACTTTTTCATTCTATTTTCAATATTTACGAATTTATAGTCGTTTTTCATCGTTTTTGGACGTACGTTCACACGGTAATGTCCATTTTGGACATTAAAACCCGTGTTTTATGATATGAACTAAATTTAGAGAAATTTTAACTATGAAAACTTAATTGCTCTTATTACTTATATTTATATCTTTTGTTTATACCTAATGAGTTAGTTAACCCTTTAATCCTTATACTTAGGGGATTTTACTTTGCTATTACTAATTCATGTACTTAATTAAGTATAATCCAATTTAGAAAGTATCTTAAGATTTACTAATTTAGGTACCTAGTTATTATACACTCTTCTTATTTTCTCATTTTCTGAACCTATGCTTATATCATCGCTTACATCATCATTCGCTTAGGTCATTACTTATGTCATCACTTGCTTATGTCATGGTTTATGTTATCATGTGCTTACCTCATCACTTACCTCATCATATGATTACATAAGCCTTTCCTCATGCTTATGTCATATGTACATGTATTATGTACATATTACCTCTTCTCTTATACTTATGTACATATACTTTATACATATATATATAGTTATACATATATATACTTATACATCTACTTAAACTTATACCGTATTTATACGTGTATACCTACTCATATACCTATACGGTTGGATACGTATTTTTATACAAAAATTCGTATGCTTAATCTTCTCTTAAGAAAATCTTCCTAATTTCATCCTTTTGTGTTTTTATGTATGTATTTAGTGTAGTATAGGTATGTATAGTTAAATGTGGTCTTAATTTAGGTTATGTACATGATAAATACTCATGTACAAAGGTTCACATACTTGTTCTTTTAGTATTCCCTTATGTGCACATACTTATGAGCATATACTTATGAGCATATACTCATGTCTTCCTTTCTTCTTCTTCATAATTTCTAATTCCTATACTTAAAGATGGGAACTTTGTTTCCTCTTCTTCAAGACAACACTAAACACATAACTACTTATCTAATCTACCTAATTAACCAACTAATGAATAATATAAAGCAACATAAAACAACTTAAAGGCATACCTTTAATTGTGTTGGAGTTATGGAGACAAAAAGTGAAATTGTGAAAGTGAAAGAGGAAGAAGAAGCTCACAGCAAGAGGGAGTTGTTTTTGTTTTGTTTTGTTTCTTTTGTCTTGTGTTGATTATGGAAGAAGGAAAATGGTGGGGTCTAGAGGGAATAAGTGGACGGCATCAATTGAGGGGAAAAGAAAAAGAAAAACCAAAAAGAAAAGGAAAAGAAAAGCCATCATGAAGGAGTAGATATTTTCTTTATCTTTTAGTCTTTTGTTAACTTTTCAAAATGTTGACTTGGTCAACTCTTTGACTTTGGTCAACATGTGTTGACTTGGTCAATTCTCCTTAAGCATATGTAAATTTGTGCACATAATGTAGTAATTAAGAGAAATTAAGGGAAAAATGAAGGAAATGAGAGGAAATGAGGTATTTGGTGAATTGATTAGTAAACATGGTTGATGAGGTCTTACTTTAGGTCTTTATAGCTTATATATCTCATTTGATAAACTACTTTAGATAACAAGTGCAAAAAAGTACTAATTTGAGTATTAAAGTTCACTACATGTAACCTAATCTTCAACTATAACCCTAACTCTAAGTGAGACTATCTTAATCACATACTTAAGGGATAAATATAATCTATGACTCATTATCTTATTTTCTAATGGATTACTTGAGGATTTAAATCATATAAGCATGAATGAGGGTCATCTCTAACCTTTTACTAATGATTTAGCAAAATATGAGCATTATATTATCAATTAGGGTTTTAGGGTATATCATGGTGAATTAGTGCTTTTATATCCTTAAAGTTATAATTTTAGGGTTTTTTTTATTACTTTAGGGCACAATCTCTAATGTTTTTATACATTTAGGGTTTCATATATTCTTATGCAATTAAATCTTCAATTGTCATCTTAGGGTTTTGATGAGGTTCGAGGTTTTAGGGTCTTCGTATGCGGTTAGGGATTCAATTGATGATTTAAGGTTTTTTGTATCCATTTTAGGTTTTGGATTGAGATTTTAATCGATTTTAAATCTTAGTGGCTCTTTTGAGTTCGGGAAATCATTTACAGTTTGGACGTTTGTTTCTATACTTAGAAAGCTAAATTCGTGGGGTTTACAGGGTACCTTCTCTTTCTCTGCCTTCTTTGTCTCAGCTTGATCTGGTTGGCTAGACTCACCTTTCTCTATCTTCTTTTCTGGTTCTCTTCTTTTGGCATACCTCTCAGATTCAGGGCTGACTTGTTAAGGTCGGTTAGTCGGCTTCTGATGCCTTCTCATCCTCTGTCTTTCTAATTTCAATGCCAGATTGATCAGCTTGTCTAATGAGTTAAACGACTGTAATTCAACTATGTTGGTAATGTCGTCTCGAAGTCCACTTAGAAAGCTAACAATGGTGTGGTCTTATGGTTCGGTAATCTCACATTTTGTCATTAAGGTCTCAAACTCTTATAGATACTCTTCAACAGTATTTTGACCTTGCCTCAAGTGTTGAAAAGCATAGAGCATCTCTTGCTTGAAGTTTGTCGGCACAAAGCGTTGGATCATCAATCTTTTTCATAAGTCTTTAAGTTCTTATCAACTCTTCTGCTTCATCATCTCACTTAGCCACTAACTTATCCCATCAAAAGCTTATATATTCAACAAGGGATAATGAAGCCAGCTTAACCTTTGTCCAATCATCACATTCATAGCATTCAAACAATTTCCCAATTCGGGGAATCCAGTCTAAGAACTCTTTAAGTTGGCAACTTCTACTGAAAGTCGAAAGCTTAAGCTTTACATTATCAAGTTTTTAGCTAGGTGTTCAAGGTTCATCCCTTACATTCTGATCTTCTCGGCCATATTTCTTCTTGGCTTCGACTCTCTTCTTTAGGCTCTTAGGTTCTCATCATCAACACTTCTATCATTGCTTCTTCTCTGCTCAGGTTAGGTTTCTTGTCTTCTCGGCTCGGTAGCTCTTCTTAGTTGTCGTTCATTATTATCAAGCTCATTGGAACCACTTCTACTGGTATGTGTTCATTCCCTTCTTTCATCTCAACCTATACATCAACAGCCTTTGACTAAACTAATAAGCTTTTGGATGGAGTTAATGAGATTCTAAATATGATATTCTAAGTTATCGATACATCTCCTCAAACTTCCGCGAAGATTATCACCACTGTTACTGACATTATCTTTAGACATTCTTGTTAATACAGTAATTTCTAAAGAAAATTGAACATACAATTTACAACAAAATACAATTACAATAAACCAAAAACAACTACTACTTGGCTTCTATAGCTACCATGATTGACAAACACTTCCACAGTAACTAGGATCAACTATTGAAAGTACTATTACTCGACTCAACAACAGTACAATATTATGACTACTAAAAACACAAACAATGCACTATACTACAAAATGACAACTAATAAATGTTCAAATGACAAAGCAAACTTTGAAGAACATTGTACGTGCACCTCCTTAAAACCTCTGATGCTAAGATGATATATAACGGGTCTCAAAACCAAGGATGAGGTACTTAGGGTTCGAATGAGAATAAGGAACAGAGAGTGAAAATGGGGTTTTGACGGTGAATGTGTGTGTATATGATGTACTAAGACATACACAATTAGGGGTTGAGCTCAAAATAGGGTTTAATACAACTCATGAACACTAAATGTCACTCGTGATTCAAATGAGGGTTAGATATAACTTACAAACTCACTCAAAAGAGGGGTTTACCACAATCTTAAGGTTAACATTAATAAGAATTATCGAACCTTATTTTGATGTCCTTAATTTAATTTATATTAAGCCTAGGCCACTTAATATAAATTACTCAATATTAAACTAAGGAAATACTTTTCTTAAAAAAAATTTAAAAATTGAAGTCACCAACTAGCTCATTTGGTAAAATATAAAATTAAGATTTTCGGATAGGAAAACCCTAATTTGACCACTAATCTACAGATTTTTTAAGAAAATGATTTTTAGAAAAAATAAACTAGAGAAAACCAAGTTCGAAGGCTAAACTATTAAGACTAATTCACTATGTAAAAACTAAAGAAAAATTGATGCGTTTTTATTTTTATAATTTTCCTAAAAATACTAAAACATAACTAAATATATAAAAGATAACTAAAGCGATTTTTTTATTACAAATTTATAAGAAAAAGGGGAAAATGTTTTTTATTTTTTTATGCGGTTGCCCTAAAGGTGCCTATGTATCCACTAATTGGGATCAAATCGGTCGTAGTTCTCATTTTATAAAATATTTAGTTGGTGGATTATTTTTATTTTGAAAACCGAGTCAGGTTTATGTTTATTTATTAATTTATTATTTAAAAAAAACCTAAAAAATCTAATTTTCTCGAATTAAAGAAAATCTTAACTAACTAAATCTTTTAAAAATCCCTATTAAGATTTTTTTTTTAATTTTTGAAAACACTACATGTTAAAAGAAACATCTTTTTCAAATCCTAACTATAAGATTCACTAAGATACAGTTAGATACGTATCTTTTATGAATCTTAATTGCAAGATACGTATCTTTTCTAAATCATAACCACTAAATACGTATTTTAATACGTATCTTTTCTAAATCCTAACCGCAAGATACGTATTTCAACCGTAAGATACGTATTTCAACCGTAAGATACATATATTTTTCGAGAAAAAAACATGATTTTATTATTAGAAAAAATGCAATTTAACTAAATTTTATGGAAAACTGGAATTATCTAGAAAAATATGCAATATGAAAATAAAAAAAAATAAATAAAACTGCACTTGAACAAAAATAGATTAGTAAAAAAAAAAACTAACTAATAAAAAATAATAACTTTTTTTTTATAAATTTTTCGAATCATGAGCGATTATCACATGGTGGTCATGAATTGGATCATGCTCATACTCGTGTCGGGGGTTATCGGAGTTGAAGCTCATTAGATCAGATTCAATAGATTGTTGAAGTTCAGTCGACTTTGTAGATTGCTGGTGTTAGGGGCTTCTGACAATTTGTTGTTGACTTGGAATCGGATTTTGTCTTACATGGTCTTGTGTGGAACTTCGTTGATTTCGGTGGATGGCGTTAGGATTTCAGCTTGGATCTTAAATTGGAATTGTATGGGATGTGGCCTTCATCGAGAATTAGATTGTTGTTGGTGTCAAGCGAAGGGCTTGGCTTTTATCAGGGGAATTGAAATTAGATTAAGGGACTTTGGATTTGGAATTTGATTTCGTCAAGGGGATTAGAAAGTTGGAAAGTAGGTTTTCAATTTGGAATTTGTTTTGTCAGGGGGATTGAAGTAGATGTTATAAAAAAATAAAAATAGAAAAAAACCTTCCAACTTTTCTAATAAATTTCTTATTTATAAACCAACAACTGAATCTTTCGTATCTTTTAATTATGGATTTGATTTTTAACAAACGAAAGATATAATAAAAATTCGACCCAACTTCTAAAAACCTTATTTGGGCTTTCTATTTACTGGGTGTAATCTAATTCAATTTGATTTAGTCCAAGAGCCCACTTAATAAATTATAAATTTAATCTGACTCACTGTAATTGAGATAAAAAAATCTATTTTATATTGGATAAGACCAAAATTATTTTAATAAAACCCAATTCCCCAACGACTAAAGAATTTATTAAATTAATCACATACCGTTATCTGATTTGACACTAAACGATCCGACTTGACTCGACTCAATTCTACTTGACTCTCTTTTTTTATTTTTTCATTTTCGTTTATTTTTATTTTTTATTTTCTTATTTTTTGTTTTATTGATTTTTAACTTGGCTAAAATAAAATAAAATAAAATAAATAAAAAAATGGTAAAAATGAGGTATCTACAGTTGCCCTTCTTTGTAGCGAAGTTCGATTAGAACTTTGCTACAAAGACAAAAGAGATACCCATTTTTGCTAGACCTAACTTAGATAATTTGAAGAGGATAGATCTCTTTAAGATTAAAAAAAAAAAGCTTATTTTAGTGGATAATCTGAAGATGATAGATCTCTTTTAGGATGAGTTACTTGAAAGGATAGATCTTTTAAAGACAAGATAAGATGACATTCTATTAAAGACAAGATAAGATGACATTCTTATGAGCAGGTGATCTTTTAAATGATTGGATGGCGCTCCTTTGAGCAAGCAATCTGGGAAAGGAATAGATAGGACAGCGCTCCTATGAGGTAGCGATCCTAATAAGGATTAGGACAGCGCTCCTTTGAGCAAACGATTCAACAAAAGATAGGACAATGCTTCTTTGAGTAAGAGATCCTAGAAAAGAATAGATAGCGTTCCTATGAGCAGGCGATCTTAAAAAGGACTAGGATGGCACTCCTTTGAGTAGGTGATCCTTGAAAAGATTGGATGGCACTCCTATGAGTAGGTGATCTAACTAAGGAATAGATAGGACATTGCTCCCATGAGCAACCGATCCTAAAAGGAACAGGATAGCACTCCTTTGAGCAAGCGATCCTCGAAAAGATTGGATGGTACTCCTATGAGCAGGTGATCCAACTAAGGAATAGGACAACGCTCCTTTAAGGAATAGGAGAGTGCTCCTTTGAGTAAGCGATCCTAGTAAAGGACTAGATATGAAAGTGCTCCTAAAAAGAATAGGATAATGCTCCTTTGAGCAAGCGATCTTAGTAAAGGACTAGATAGGACAGCGTTCCCATGAGCAGGCAATCTAACTACGGAATAGGACAATGCTCCTTTGAGCAAGTGATTGCAAAGGACTAGATAGGATAGTACTCCCATGAGCAAGCGATCCTAGAAAGGAATAGATAAGACAATGGTCCCATGAGCAGGCGATCTAACTAAGGAATAGGACAACGCTCTTTGAGCAAGTGATCTTAGAAAAAATTGAATGGTACTCTAAGGAGTAGGCGATTTAATTAAGGATAGGACAATGCTCTTTTAAGCAGGCGATCCAACTAAAGATAGGATAACGCTCCTTTGAGCAAGCGATCTAGGAAGGAAGAAAACTTTCATGAGTTTTGACAAATTAATCTAAGACTTGAGTTTGAAGGATTTTGATAATTCCTCGAAAATTTTAAAAAATCTCTCTTGATAATTTTTTTTTTAAAATTTTCAGTTCTCTTTTGAAAAGTTTCTCTTTTTTTCTTCTTTTTGTCAAGAAATTCAAAAAACACTCTTTGATAGAAAATTACGTTGCTAATAACTAAGAAAGTCTCAAAAACTCTAAAGATCATAAATAAGGGGTTGGCTTGCCTCTTGTCTGTTGATTACTCATTCTTTCAGTCTTGTTTCTTGGAGCATAATTCATGATCTTTGAACTTTTTTAGAAGCACTGATTTCTAACTTGAGATAAATGACCATTTACGTTTTTGACAAAGTAATCAACTCTTCAATTTTCTACTTAGGGGATGGATATCATGACTTGAAATGTTTAGTCAAACTAGACTTCCTTGAACTCTCATAGGTCTGTTTTTACTCTCAGCATCAATTCAAAAAATTGGAGCTTATCTTGTAAGTGGTACATTTTGATCAATCAATCAAGTCTTTTTCGGGTTTGCAATGTAAGGCTTTTAGTTAATAGTTTGAGCAAATGGATATGAATGTACTTGGCCAATTTGAAGAAATCATATGTAATCAATGTCGACTTTACAAGCCAAGAACCTAAGAGAGACTAAACATGGGCTTGCCCCAGTTTCATGAGCAAATTTCACTTAAGATAAGTCGATTTCTTTAGTCAAAAGTGTTTTATCAAGGGTAGTATAGTGGGTTGGATCATAAAATGAGGGCTTTGCTTTTGGGCTTAGGAATTGATAATGTTTAGATTTTAGATACCATTACAAGTTTGGATTTTAGGCTTTATTGTTAATTTAGCTATTCTTTAGAGGTGATCACCTTGCTAAGATTTTCAATTTTTTTTTTATTTTCTTTCTTCTTTTTCTCTCTCATTTTTTTTTTTTTTTTTGGTTAAGGTAGTCACCTTCCATTATTGAGTTTTCATTAAATAGGATTCAAAGCCCTAAAACCATGGATTCAAAGAGTATAAGCTTAGGAGAAGTGTATGTGGCTTGGAGTGTTTAGGAGAAAGAAGGTTTTGACTTGATGTGTTTAAATGAATGTATAAGCTTGAGTGAGGTGTATATGGTTTCAAATTCTTCATCCTAAAGAAATTAAATTATCTATGACAATATTTGCTCATTAATTGGCCCAACTAAGGCAAGCACAATTTAGTCTCCTCCTTTTCTCTAGATTAATGACCCGAACCTCTTAATTGCCCTAGTGTGGGGTGATTCTTGGTAGGGCTAATTTTAAGAAAAATCCCCTAAAAAGCTCAAAAGGATTTACAAGGGATAACTATGTTTATGGATAATGAAATGAATGCCTAATATCATTTTGACACGTATCCTAAGTTCAAGACAGGCCTCCTTTAAGGAATGAGCCCAATTACTCACCTTGATGGCACTCTTCTCTCATATGTGTCTAGGGTTAGTGTTTGGGACATGGGTTGCTTCTTCTCATCCTAAACCTTTCAAGTAACATGTTATCATTCCCTTAGGTAGAAAGTTTTAAGTTTCGAGTTCACATTTTCTTTATTCGTTTTCACTCATTTGAAATGCCCCTATCTAAATTGAGCTAGCTTCATAACATACAAAAACCAGAATACACATGAAAATTTCTTTATTCAATAACTCGTATCTATTGCGAGCTCCAAAATGAAAGATTATTTTGAAAAAAATGCAAGAACTAAAATTCTTTTCTACTTTTGCCCTTATTTTTGTCACTTCTTGGAACTTGGCCCATTTTAATTGAATTGATCTCTTGGAGATATCCTTAATTGCTTCAAATGGTGAGCTACCTTATCAGATGATAGTAGTAGATCCTTAGTGTTTGATGTTGGAGGTTGTTTATTTGATGCTTCTTCAAAACTTAGAGAAAGAACACCATTGCTAATCGACTCATCAGTCTTTAGAAAATTTAGCCGGATAATCTTGGTGTCAATCAAATCTTGTACCTTATGTCTCAGTTTCCAATAGTCTTCTGTGGTATACCCCACTTAGCCTACAGGATAGTCACACCATTTGCTGGGGTCATGATCCTTCAGCTTGCATTTCCTTGTTAGGTTTTCGCATGTTAATAGTCCTACATCTCTCAATTGCTTGAACACTTAGGCCATTGGAATCTTCAACTGTGTAAATCACCTCCTTTTGTTATGGACGGGCTTGTCTTGATTCTAGGGTTTTCCAATTGGCACATTCACTCATGCTTTCTCGTTCATTGAATCAACTTCATGCTTGGGTTGTAACTTCCTTTTTGCACCAATACCTAAGCTTTCGAGCTGCTTGAGCACATAACCCATAACTATTTCTGTGCTGATGAGCCTTTCTTCTAATATTACCAACTTTTCTTCTAGGGTAGCAACCCTTTCTTCCATACCCTAGCAGTAATATGCCCCTTGGACTTAACTATTCAAATATGTTTCTAGCAACTTTTCCAATCCTTGTATCATGTTAATAGTGGGCTTTATGTAGAATTTGGGCCTTGGATCTCTAATGAAGTCCAATTGGACCAATTTTTCATTAATCATATCTTGGACTTTATTCTTCAACTCCTAGCAATGGTCAGTAGCATGCCCTTGCTGACCAATGTGGTACTTACATTGTGCATTGGGATTGTCTTTTCCAGGTCTATACCATGGTGTTGGAGTCTTAGGATGTAGCAAACCCTCTTTTTTTAGGCAGTGATAGACTCGAGACATAGGAATTAGGATATGAGTGAACCTCTTTCTAGGTGATTTTTGGCTTAGCTTATTTTCCTTAAGCTTTAGACTAATGCTTAGGGCACTAGGCTCACGTATCGTTAAATAGGACATTATAGTGTTCACAGCGGCCTCTGAATCCAACAGGGTTGATCCCTTCCTTATTAATCTCCCCACTCTAATAGCATCCTCAATGTGACTACTAGCTGCAATTACATCTGCAAACGTAGAAGCAATATGGCATAAGAGGTGATTATAATAAGGTTCACCAAATGTGTGGATGAATATGTTGATTAATTCATTTTCTAGCAATTATACTGTAGCTTGAGTGGCTATAGATCTCCATCTCTGGGCATACTCCTTAATGGACTAGATTAGCTTCATTTTCATGTTATTCAAATCCATTAGGGATGGAGCCACTTCTTCATTGAACATGTACTGTTGATAAAAGGCTTGAGCTAGCTTATCCCAAGTATCAAGCTTAACTAAGTCTTGTTGGGCATACCAAATGAACGTTGGGCCAGTTAGGCTATCTTGGAAAGTTTGAATCATCAATTGCTCAAGTTTAAAGAATTGGGCCATCTTGCAAGCATAAAGCCTAAGGTGAAGTTTAGGACAACCTATTCCATCATACTTTTAGAAATTTGGTACTTTAAACTTCTTGGGTAACTCATGATCTTCAAAAGCTCAAACATTGCTTAAGCCTAGATCACTCTGCACATCATGATCCTTGAGAACTCCCATTTTCTCTTCAATTTTTTTGGAAGATTTCTTCTTTCATATTCATTAATTTTTGCACCAATTCCTTCCTTAGGCCTTTGCTACTATTGTTGAGCTCATGAACCGGCAACTCTTCAAACTTGTTTGTCTTAGATGGTATGTCAATAGGCTTTTGGGCTTAGGTATGGGCTATGGTCTTGACTTACTTCGCATGCTCTCCCAGAACCCCTTTGACTGTGGTTATTCTATATTCAAGAGCTTCAAACATCTTGTTTTTGAAAATGAGTGATCATGGGCTTCAAGTTGGGGCAGATCACTTAAAAGCAATTTTTCAAAGCTTGCAAGAATCCCTTCTTGTTAGCAATACTGCATCGAGTTTTTAGTTTTGAAAACTATTCTTTTTTTGTTTTTTGGAAACTTCTATTAGAAAATCAATGCTTATTTATGTCATAGAAGCCTAATACTGACATCGACGAATCTAAACAAAGAAAATGTTGGGATTGACGACCAAGGACATAGGATGATGATAATATTACAAGAATGATATAGAGAAGTAGAAATTATTTTACAATGAGAAACTTATTAAATAAATGACACAAGGGTGGCGACTCATAGAGAAAACTCTATCAGGATCATGATAACCTAAGGGCTAAACATGAAGAATGAAAGCTTAGACATTTATAGGATTAATAACCTTAAAATGGAAAATAATTCATAATGGAAATCTAATGATTAAATACATTTTTTTTATTTTCTTGATTTTTTTTTATTTTGTTAGTTCCTAACAGTATGATACATATAGGGTATTGCAATAGAAATCGACTAAGTAAATAATTATCATGAAATTGGTTTTTGATCATAAAATATCTTTTGAATTTATTTTTTAAAACATTGGAAAGTTTTTTTTTTTAAAAAATGACAGTTCCATAATAATCTTTATCATAGTTAATTTCCATGATTACATGTCCTAAAAATTTATAAGTTGATATAAAAGTTTTTTTTTTTTTTTTTTAACATTGGCACATTATGGTATAGGGGGAATATTAATGATTTTGAGCATTTTATATTAAATGTTAAGTTATACAACCTATTACTAATAAAATAAAATGAAGTCTACAAGACCTACATATATTACAAAAGATAGCATATACAAACAAATACACAAAATAAATATTATGCAATATACTACAAACATGTGCAATGCAATAAGGTTGGTCATTAATAAATTATAGGAAGTATGATGAATTTGTGGTCATGGAGCACCCTTATATATAAGTAGGTTTAAAATACGATTTTTTGAAACAAAAATGGAGCTCGCGAATACTTATATATAAGAGTTACTGGTTGTTTTTTTTTTTAAATTAATTTCCCTTTTTTTAAAAAGAAAGTTAAATCGACTACACATTAATTGGGCTTTTCTTATAATTTAAAAATAACCACCCATTTTTCAAAAAGGATGATGCAAAAAGGATGGGGTTTATGGGTCTCATGCTCTGTAACTTCAAGGCTTTTTAGAGAGAAGCTTAGTGGGCTACGTTGAAACCTGAGTGAGCTCGCCTATCACTGCTAGGCAGAGGTAGACCCTAGCAACTTGAGGGTTACATAATGACGGCTCGTCCTAAGTTTCTAAAATGGCTCAGGTTCAACCACATCCAAATACATGTAAATGATTATTGAAAATAAAAAGAACCCCCTCCTAATTCCCCAATAAGGCCCATTAGGTCGAGCTTTTTTCTTAGGGTCTACATCATAAAAAACCAGTTAGTACAACTATAATATAAAAAAAGAAAATAATAATACAAAACCCCATCAATAATTCTTAATTTTCACATGGCTAGCCCACCAAACTTCTTTAGTGGAGTCACCGATTTTGTCGAGCCCTATTTTGGTTTCCTTAATTTAACTTATATCAAGTCTAATCTGTTTAATATAAATTACTTTAGATTAAACTAAGGAAATATTTTTCTTAAAAAAATTTAAAAATTGGGGTTGCCAACTAGTTTAACTGGTAAAAAATAAAATTAAGGTTTTCGGATGGGAAAAGCTTAGTTTGACCACTAATCTATGGATTTTTTAAGAAAATTATTTTTAGAAAAAATAAACCAAAGAAAACCGGGTTTGGTGGCTAACCTATTAAGACCAAGTCACCATGTAAAAACTAAAGAAAAATTGATGGGTTTTTATTTTTATAATTTTACTAAAAATACTAAAAATATACCTAAATATATAAAATATAACTAAAGTGATTTTTTAATTATTTTTTACTACGAATTTCTAAGAAAAAGGGAAATTTTTTTTATTTTTTTATACGGTTGCCTTGAAGGTGTTTATGTACCCACTAGTCGGGATCAAACCGGCCGTGGTTCTCTTTTTATAAAATATTTAGTGGGTGGGTTATTTTTATTTTGAAAACTAAATTAGGTTTACGTTTATTTATCAATTTATTATTTAAAAAAAACCGAAAAAATTTAATTTTCCCGAATTAAAGCAAACCCTAACTAACTAAATCTTTTAAAAATTCCGATTAAGATTTTTTTAATTTTGAAAACATTACGTGTCCAAAGAAATATCTCTTCTAATTCCTAACTATAAGATCTACTATGATACAGTTAGATACGTATTTTGATATGTATCTTTTTTTGAATCTTAACTGTTAGATAGGTATCTTTTCTAAATCCTAACTGTAAGATATGCATCTCAATCGTAGGATACGCATCTCAACAGTAGGATACGCATCTCAACAGCAAGATCTACTATGATACAGTTAGATACGTATTTTGATATGTATCTTTTTTTGAATCTTAACTGTTAGATAGGTATCTTTTCTAAATCCTAACTGGAAGATATGCATCTCAATCGTAGGATACGCATCTCAACAGCAGGATACGTATCTCAACTGCAAGATATATATATTTTTCAAGAAAAAAACACAATTTTATTATTAAAATGGAAAACTGGAATTATCATGAAAAGTATGCAATATGAAAATAAAATAAATAAATAAAACTGCACTTGAACAAAAATAGATTAGTGTTAAAAAAAAACTAACTAATAAAAAATAATAACTTTTTTTTACCTAAATCATTCGAATCGTAAGCGATTGTTACGTTGTAGTTGTGAATTGGATCATGCTTATACTTGTGTCGGGGGCTATCGAATTTAAAGCTCGTCAGATTGGATTTGTTGGATTGTTGAAGTTCGGTTGGCTTCGTGGATTACTGGTTTCAAGGGCTTCGAACAATTCGTCGTTGACTTGGAATTGGATTTTGTCTTACGTAGACTTGTGTGGAACTTCGTTGATTTCGGTAGATGGTGTTAGGATTTCGACTTAGATCCTGAATTGGAATTGTAAGGGATGTGACCGTCAAGAATTGGATTGCTGTTAGTGTCAGGCGAAGGGCTTGGCTTTCGTTAGGGGAATTGAAATTGGATTAAGGGACTTTGGATTTGGAATTTGATTTTGTCAGGGGGATTGGAAAGTTAGAAAGTGGGCTTTCGATTTGGAATTTTTTTCATTAGGGGAATTGAAGTAGATGTTGTAAAAAAATGAAAATAGAAAAAAAACCTTCCAATTTTTCAATGAATTCCTTATTTATAAACCAACGACTTGATCTTTCGTATCTTTTAATTATAGATTTAATTTTTAACAAACGAAAAATACAGTGATGATTCGACCTAACTTTTAAAAATCTTATTTGGGCTTTCTATTTACCGGACGTGATCTAATTTAATTTGACCCACTATAATTGAAATAAAAAAATCTATTTTATATTAGATTGGACCAAAATTATTTTAATAAAGCCTAATTCTCGAGCAACTAAAGAATTTATTAAATTAATTACACACCGTTATCCAATTCAACACTAAACGATCCGATTCAACACTAAACGATTCGATTCGACACTAAATGATCTAACTTGACTTGACTCAATTTTACTTGATACAATACGAATCAACTCTCCTTTTTTATTTTTTCATTTTCGTTTTTTTCTTTTTTTTATTTGTATTATTTTCTTACTTTTTGTTTTATTGATTTTTAACCTGGCTTAGATAAAATAAAATAAATAAATAAAATATGGTTAGAATGAGGTGTTTATAAGAACACAAGAAGAATCAAAGATTCAACCAACACTTAATAATCCATAGAAGGCTAGCTCTAAGAGCTCTGGAGTATCTTTACTCAAAAAAGGAAAGCTTAAGTGTAAACACTATCTGAATATTTTGCATTTGATGATTCTCCATTTGTTTGCTAATTACAAATGTTGCTATTTATAGTAAGTCTAAAAACCCTAGTATCAAAACTATAAATAATGTACAAGGCTTTAAACCTTAAAGAATGGGGCCATAATTAAAATAAAGACAATATTCACAAAAATACAAAACTGTACATTTAGTAGAATGAGTCAGCATGCAGTTATTCTGGTTGTCGAAGAAGGAGTTGGATTTGAATTGGGCAAGGTCGGTAATTGGATGTTTGGGTCTAGGTAGGAACCCTTGAAGTCCAGCAGTACTTGGCGGAAATACCTGAAACGTTACCCATAGTTACTAAGTTCTAAGGTTAGTTAGCACTAATCACTCCATGCTGTGTTGAGTAGATCTATAACCTCGAGTCCTCGGACGTATGGTCTCTTGGCTTCTTAGTAGACGATAGACTTGATGCCGAGTGGCACCTTCTCTTCTTCTCAACCTTCTAGTATTGACTCTTTCTCGGTAAGAGTTGATTGGCATTTGCTTTGAATAGTTTGGCCTTAGGTTAGAGTTGGTCGGCTTTAGTTTCTGATAGGTTGGTGTTAGCTTGCGATAGGTCGACTTCGGCTTTAAGATAGTTGTAGGCTAATTCCTATCAGGTTGAGTGGGCAGATTAGTAAGAGTAAACAATTCATCGTAAATTGGGTCTTAACCACCTTCATAGTCGGACCAACATTGAGTTGGGTAGTATGGCTTCTTAAAGGGAAGAGAGGGTGCCTTTGTTGTGGGGGGGGCACTTTATGATGTTCAAAAAATACTTGGAGTTTGGAATGTGCCTCTCCTTTAGCGAATTCAAGAGTGAACTCTTCAACTACCATCGGTGCTACCTAGTGCAGATCTCTCTTAATGGGTAGATGGTATTGAAGGGGTTCCAAGAGTTGTGTAAGTATCTGGTGGTACGAGTTATCCCTGAACCCTTTAACCATTACTTCCAATGGAAGAATCTAAATGGGTGGACAAACCTTTAGAACCATACTGGGAGAAAGCTATTAAGAGGGTTGTATTCGTCCGTAAAGGCCTAGTAAGATGAGTTCCCAATAGTAGAGTTACCTGAGTAAGCCAACTTTTGGATGCAGTAGACCTCATTAGTCTAAACTGATGGCCTGAAGAAGCTTGGTCCTAATGACTCTAAGGTTGTACGAGAAATAGATGCCTTTATGACCTTAAGGTTTGGTGAAGGGATCAACACCGAGCAAACGGTAGAGAGGTACTTTAAGTTTATGATTTTTGAGCTCTCCCCTAACATGCACAAAGTTGTAGTGAAGAAATAGGTAGAAGGTGTAGTTCCATCCTTGGTGTAAATTGCCTCTTCCATTGTGCCAGCGTGGGTTTGCTTGAAATTATGCTTCATTTAACGTTTTTTTAAGGAATGGGAGGGTCTTCCTTGCTCGTGTTAATCATGGTGGAGTTTGTGAGTAAGTGTAGTACACTTACGTTATATTGATATTGTTTGTTTTTTCTCTTTGTAGGTGAGAAGTTAGTTGAAAGGGTAGAGGTATCCCATCCTTTTGAGCTTGAATTGATGAGGCAATGCTAGCCTAAGGCAAAGTCAATCACTAAAGTTGCCTACCTCGAGGGCAAGGATATGGGGCAAAGGTTAGGGGTAGGAGAGACTAGCAGGATTATGCTAGCTAATCTGCCATAAGGGTTTTCTCTTATTGCTATCCCTATAGAGCCACTGGCTATTGAGCTTGTGAGTATGGTCCTTCCCTTTATTGTTGCTACCTCTACTTCTATACCTATTATAATGATGGATGATCTTGTTGGTAACGATAAGCCAAATGTAGTGATCTTTGCTCCTTTTATCAATGGTAAGGGAAGGGAGACTGAAGCCAACACCATGGAGACTGAAGCCAACACCATGGAGAAGTTAGCAGGGTAGAAGAGGAAGGCCCTAGAGATCGAGGGAGATGAGGTACCTGGGGCGAAGAAAATGAGGAAAAGGGAGCTCATCCATCAGTTATACATCTATAATTGGGCCTTAAGTCACTCCTATTGAAGTGTTGATGACCTCGAGGATACCTTTTATGAAATGCTGAACAAGTTCCTGTATTTGTGGATAGTGCTGAAGTCATTCAAGGACATGTTCTATAAGTCTAAGATAATAAGTTACCCTTGTGAGACAACAAACCTAATAATAAGAAGGCCAGGGGAAGGCTCTTTAGGCCGAAGTAGGACATCCGAAGCAATGACATTATACTATGCCATCAAGAGCTTAACCTTTAGGCTTTGATGGGGTCCTTCATCCTCGGTGACTGGGCTATTCTAGAAGACCTATCTAGGGCTTAGCTGGATTTATCTCTTGAAATTGGGGGTCACCTAAGCCCATTTATTTGGCAAGTAAGTCCTCATCTCTTAATGTTAATGAGTTTCTTTGTTGATACTACTTCGATCATGGTTTGTGTGCTTCTTTGCACTACCATGGGTAGGTGTTGCTTTGGCTCATGCACTACAACACATTATTCAATGAGGTAAAGGGTCTTTGGAGAGAGGTATTGTGTCTTCATAAGGAGGTGTTAAGCATAAATGAGGGCTTAAGGGAGGTAGAGTCCTCCTTTAAGAATTTTTAAGACAAGTTTAACAAGGCTAATTGGTGTTTGTATCGCTTTTATATGTAAATGATCAAACTCACATTGAGGAGGTGGCTAAATAGGTTAATGATCTCAAGGCTTAGCTAAAGGACAAGCAGAGGACCATAGCTGAACTCTCTAAGAAGTTGGATGAAGAGAGTAGGGCTAAGGAGGAGCTTGACCATGACAATGTTAAGTTGAGTACGTTGGTCTCCAAACTAAAGATTGAGTTGCCAATGAAGGCAGCTAAATGTGAAACTACCAAAATCACTTCGCTAGAGCTAGTCGATCAAAAGGTTAGGTTGGAGTGGATAATTCGGAAGCTCTAGTAGGAGGCAAAGGAGATGAAGGAGATCTTCTTTAAGCTCGAGAGTAAGGAGGCCTTGAGTAAGGTAGTTGAGAAGAAGGCTATGGAGAAGTTCTTCACAACTTCCTAGTGGATTGAAGAGATGGAGGACATCTCCATCGAATGCGGCTAGAGCATCAGGATGGACATACTTAAGTACCATCCTGACCTAGACTTGAGCTTCTTAGATTGGTTGGACAATCCAATACATAGGGAGGAGAGGGTAACCCAAAGAAGGGAAAAGGCAACTTCCTAAGCAACCGATGCCATTTAGAGCTCTCCTCCCATTGTTGAAGATGCCCAAGATGTTCCTTTATCTACTTCTACCTTAGCAACTTAGTAGGAGGTTACTTCTAAAAGTGCCTCTAGTAAAAGTCAGGGTCAAGGTGACCCTCTTATTGACCAAAGCTAGCAGACCTCCACTTCTCCTTCTACAACCCAAGATAAAGCATCTTAGGTATAAGTAGCTCAGGGCAGATCAACCCTTTAAGCTAATTGACGCGTTAGATTTTTCAAATCTTCTAAAGTCAGCTAATTTGAAATGACAAGCCATTATTCTTCTTGTACTTATTTATTTTTCTTTTTCATTGTGAGAGAAATTCTTGTATTTGGTTGGTATGCTAGCTTTTTATCTTGTAATTATGCTGAAGAAAATGAAGTTTTTCTTTTCAATTAGTACTTTGCTTTATGTTCCCTTAGTTTATCAACACTTCCATCGCGTTGCTTGACTTTTCATGCTTGCTTGATAGTATAGCTTGGTACTTAACTGTTGTATATGTGTAATTGACTACTTGCTGAATAGAGAGCCTAGGTAATTCATAGCTTAAGTCATGTGGGGATTACTTCATCATGTAAGGGATGTTTCCTCTTACTGAGGTTGTTAAAAGGGGAGAGGATGGTAGTGAGGTCTGTAGCATTTCGACTTGACTGATTATGGGAGTTCCTCAATCTTGTAAGGGGCTGTTTCCCCTTGTTAAGGTTACTCAACGAGGTTAGGCTAGTATTGTTTTAACCAAGCTAGGTAGTAAGAGTCCTTCAGTTGTACAAGGGGTGATTCCCTTTATTGAGGTTACGCAAAGAGGTTAGGTTAGTGGCATTTTAACCTAGCTAAGTAATGGGAGTCCCTCAGTTGTGCAAGGGGTAGTCCCCTTGCTAATGTTACCTAAGCGGGTTTGGTTGGTAGCATTTTGATTTGCTCATGCTTAACGAGGCACATAAGTTAGAAGTTTGTTCACCTTCTAAGGTTAGGACATAGTATGAAAAGAGGGAGAAAGATAAAAAATGCTCAATATTCATGAGGAGTAGAACTTTTATTGATATTGACAAGAACATTTACAAGAGACTTTACATTAATCAAAGTAGAGCTGAAGATTGTCAACATTCTAAGTGCATGAGATGAGCTCGCCACCTAATCTTTCTAATTTGTATGCTCCATTCTCCAAGCTCTCCTTGGCCTTGATCAGGTCTTTCCAATTGGGGACCAACTTTCCTTATCCTTTATGTGAGATTGTGGTTTCTAGATTTCAACAAACCAGGTTGCCGACCTTGAATTCCTTATGTTTGACCTTTTGATCATAATATTTGGCTGCTCAGTCTTGGTAGGTAACCACTTGAGCTGCTGTAAGGTCTCTTATTTCTTCAATGGTATCTAGGATAGCCTGTAGCTGGGACTCATTTAAGATGGTGTTGAAGCTTTAAGTCTAGATATTGGGAAGTTCCAACTCGATGGGTTGGACTACTTTCACCCAAATGCTAGGTGAAATTGGGTCTCGCCAGTAGAGGCACGGTAGGTAGCCTTGTATCCTTACAAAATATTGGGTAGTTTGTTTACCTAAGCTCCTTAATCTTTGTCTACCCTCTTTTTGAGGCTTTCAAGGATGATTTGGTTAGTAACTTCAACTTGGCCATTGGATTAAGGGTGGGCGACCAAGGTGAATTGCAGCATGACGTAGTGCTTAGCGCAAAACTCTCTAAACTTGGTATTGTCGAATTGATTTCCATTGCCTATGATAAGGCATAGGGAACCTTGAATATGGGGAGGATATTGTTTTGCAAAAATGATTCGATGATCCTTTTAGTGATTTTGGCCATAGCCTTGACTTCGACCCATTTTGTAAAGTAATCGATGGCTACAATGATGTACTACCATCCTCCTAAGACCTTAGGAAAAGCTTTAAGGATGTTGATGCCCCATTAGGCAAATGGCTATGAACTAGTCAAGGGATAGAGATTGGTGTTAGGGGTATAAGTGATTAGGGCATGCTTTTGGCATTAGGGGCACCTTTGAGCTATGACCATAGCATCTTGCCTTATGGTAGGCTAATAGTATCTGAGTTAAAGAGTTCAGATGTAAAGGACCTATTACTAAATGTGGTTGTTGTACACTTCGGCATGTAGCTCCTCCATGACATGTATCCCCTTCTCTGCTTAGAGGCATTTGAGTAGGGGAAGATTGACTACCTTCAGTATAGGATGCCATTGATCAGGGTACAGTTGGTGGTGTAGTACCTTAGCTTCTTGGCCTCCTTCTTGTCATCTAAGAGCGTGCCTTATTTTAAGCAACTCTAAATGGGGGAGCTTGGCTTTGAGGGTGCTGCTATGAGCTTTAGGACCTTAGCTATGCCTAGAGTTATACTTTTCTTAGGCAAGTACTTTACAAAAATTTTTTTGTCATTCACCTCTAGCTTCAGAATACTAATGGAGGTGAGCTTAGATAGCTACTCTGCTACTAAGTTCTCTGTTTAAGGGATCTTTGTGATGTTCCATAAAGGGACATCAGCTAGGAGACTCCTTACTTTCTCCAAGTACCTTGTTATAGTATCATCACTAGCCTCGTACTTACCTCGAACTTGTTAGATGACAAGCGTTGAGTTAGAGAATACTTGAAGGTGCTCTACGTCAATCTCCTTGGCCAGCTTGAGATCAGTAATGATTGCCTCCTATTTGGATTCATTGTTGCTCGTATCAAATCTAAACTTAAGGGCATAACACACACTAATCTTGTATGATTCGGTGAGTGCCAAGCTTATAGCTCTACCTCTTGAGGTGGATGAACCATTGATGTGGAGAGTTTGCACCTGCTTATCATCTCCAAGCAATGCTTCCTCCTCTCGTGGATGTTCCACCACAAAATCATATAACACTTGTGCCTTATAGGCCACTTGTGATTGATGTTGAATGCCATATGTCCCCAACTCAATTGCATATTTGACCATCTAGCTAGATGCTTCAGGTTTCTACAGCAATGTATGCAACAGCTAATAGGTAAGTATTATTATTTGGTATGCTTAGAAGTAAGGCTTGAGTTGACGTGTAGAGATGACGATGGCCAGGGCAAATTTTTCTAGTCTGGTGTACTTGACCTTAAGGCACTATAGAATATGATTGACATAGTATATAGGCCTATGCTTTCTCCTTTCTACTTGTACTAATAAAAACGAGAGTGCCTGGTCACTAATAGCTAAGTACAAATACAAGTCCTCTTTTAGAGTGAGCTTGAAGAGGACCGGTATGTGTTCGAAGAAGGCTTGCAACTCCTTAAAGGTTGCCTCGCACTGGTGAGTCCATTCAAAACCCTTAGGATTTCAATGAACTCCATACATTTATCTATACTCTTCTACACAAATCTACTCAGCACGGCAACCATGTTGGTGAGCTTCGACACATCTTTGACTGAGGAGAGGGGCTTTATGTCCTTTATGGTCTATATTTTGTCAAGATTAGCCTCAATTCCTCTTTGGGTAACTAGGAAACCTAAGAAATTGCTAAAATTGACCTTAAACAAACCCTTCTAGGGGTTTAACTTCATATCGTGTCTTTGCATCTAATCAAAGGCTTCTTATAAGTCCTTAACATGGTCGTTGGGCGGCTTGCTCTTGACAATAATGTCATCTACGTATACCTCCATGTTTCACCTAAGCTTAGGCTTGAAAATTTTGGTCACCATACATTGATATGTCGCCTTAGCATTTTTTAGGCTGAATCACATAAATGTGTAATAGTAGGTACCAAAATCAGTGATGAAGGAGGTATGAACTTTGACCTTTAGGTTTATTTTGGTATGGTTATAACTCGGAAAGGCATTCATGAAGCTAAGCAAAGCATGTCTCAACATAGAATAGACCAACTCATTTATCCTAAGGAAAGGGAAGCAATCCTTTAGGCAAGCTTTATTTGGGTCGGTATAGTCAACACACACATACCATTTTCCAGACTTCTTCTTGACTGGTACCACATTGGCTAGCCAGGTAGGATACTTCTTTTCCCGTATGAAGCTTGCCTTCAGTAGCTTCTACACTTCTTCCTCTATAGTGACCTGCCTTTTTGGTACGTAATGCCTCTTCTTTTGCTTGACAGGCTGTGCATTATTATTGATGTTGAGGCTATGGATTGCCAGGTTAAGGGAGATTCTAGGCATATCTGACGCTGACTAGGAAAACCTATTCAAGTTGGCCCACAGGAGGGCAACTATCTCCTCCTTTACCTCAAGAGGGGCTTTGATCCCAACCTTGATAGTTTAGTTAGGGGAGGCACCAATTTGGACCTTTTTTGTCTTCTTACTTGGCTTGTCTCTTTTAACTAACTCCTCCTATGGGTCGGTCTCTAAGGCAAAGACACCATCAGCTCTAATAGCCTTAGCATAAAGCTCTTAAAAGGGCTTCTGGTTGCACTTGAAAATTTCTACCTTAGTAAGGGTTGGGAACTTAGCCTTAAGGTAGAGGGATAAGGTGACGACTTTAAAATTGTTTAAGCTTGGTCATCCTAATAAAGCATTATAAGGGTATGAGCAATCGACCATAACGAACTCCACTGGTCATTGGGCGACATTCTTATTATCGTTGAGCTTTATGTCTAGAGTGATTATGCGTTTGGCTTGGATGGTTCCCCTATTGAATCCTATGAGGTCATAGTGGTAAGGCTTCATTTTAACGGGTTGCTTCTTCCTTATTCTATTGTACATATGTTTGAAGAGGATGTCGGTGGAGTTATCAATGTCCACTATGATCTTGAGGATCTCGAAGTTTGCAATCATTGCCTCAATTATGAGGGCATCTTGGTGAGGGGTGTCTACCTCTCCAGTTCTTCATCGAAGAAAGAGATTGACGTATGAACCTTTTACCTCTTCTCTTTGATAGCCAACACCTTGAATGTGGCATTAAGCTATTGGTGCTTAGCTTGCTCCCTCCTTAGGTGTGTTTGCTTAACTCCCTACCCTACCTCAATGATTATGTTGATAATATCATTGGGAGCTTGGTAATTAGGGGCTCGATCGTTGCTGCGATCATCATTCTACTCTACTTGAGAACCCTTGGTTTACCACCTTCGAGGTGTCCTATCTTTGTTGTTGTCAAAACAATTGTTGTTCTTTTGTTGGACTACATACTTGCTGAAGTAGCCCCATTAAATAGCATATTCAATTACATTTTTTAGCTAGAAGCATTCCTTTATGGTGTGGCTATGTGATGGGTTATCGACTACTAGCCCAATTATTCGTACACACCTTAGAGGCTTCTAGTCCCTCACCTGAAGGATTCTGTCTTATCAACCTGCCAATGACGAGAAACAGTATGCTAAAGGAGGATAACTGAATTCCCTAGGAGCTCCTGGTGGTTATATTATGCTCTATTCATTATCTTGTGCCAATGTTGACCTTCTTTTAGCCGAAAGCTCTATGTTAGTGATTGGACTTTCAACTACCGAGTAAATGCAGCTAGCTTTTGGTCGGGTACTTCTCTTTTAGCCTCCTTCCAACTCTCATGGCATCCTTTCACCTCTCGGCTTCCTTATTGCCATAACACCTTAGCTCCTCTCGCCTGCTGCGCTTAGAGAATCCTTATACAGATCCAATGTCACTTTGCCACCTATCCTCTTCTCTTGATATTATACTATTTTTCCCTTTTTGTCTTTTGTCCTTTTTACCCCTTTTCATATGTATAAGGAATCTCCTTTTTATATATACTTTCTTATAATTTCTTCATTTATAATGTTGTCTTGGAGACTTATATAAATAGTCCTTTTCCCTTGTAAGCTGGGAACATCTAACTTTACACATAGATATTGAATATCTTGCTCTTATGGGACAATCTTCTCTAAGGCTATTTTTCATACACTCTTATCTAATATTGTCGAGTAGCTTAAGATTAGTGGTAGGTAGACCTTGACATTAACTTATGCATCATATCAAGTGAAGTGTTAAGTCGTGTTATGTTCATTGGTGTGTTATATTCATCGAACAGCTTTACATTAGTTACTTTAGTTTGTCTATAGACCTATTTACTCTATTTTTTTTTTTTTTATATTTCGAAGGACCCATTTAGTTTAGATCTACTATGGTAAGTCATAGTGATAATTGGGCTCTTAAGCACATCATGTAATCTTGGTGTCAGAGCTTAAGGTTGAGACTGAGAGTTGTATAGTGATAGCTAATATGCTATTCGAGATATTTGTATGTATGTTGAAGACTTTCCTATATAAAGTGTATTTTCTAAAGCTTTATTTTGAGAATGTTGAATCCTAGTGTTTAGGGAGAGATTAACAATGTCGAGAGTGATGCTCATAGTCATGGTTGAGTTATCCAACAAACACTACGTATTATTGATGAGCAGATACAAGATCTTATTGCTATTATGGCCAACTTAACTGTCTCAGTAAATAGAGTCTTAAAGACTGGATCGTATGAGAGAGTTGTTGAGCAGGGCCAAAAGATGAGAGATAGGCTGAGAAGGTAGATGAATGAACGAGCTCCAGAAGCCTTTCCAGTAAACCAACCACTATCGTGATGTGTCGACAGAGTTGCGAGAAGAAGGTTGGAGTTGGACGAAGTGGAAGAGTATGAAGAAGAAGAAGAAGACCAATATGTTGGGATTGATGAGCATGAGATTAGAGTGTTGAGAGGTGCCGAACACCTTAAAGTATAGATTCTGAGTTTCAATGGGTCTGGTAGTATTGATGACTACTTAGATTGGGAAGAGAAGATCAAAAAGATATTCGAATTCTACGACTATGAAGATGTTGTCTGTATTCGAGCAGCCACATTGGAATTTTCTGGATATGCGACAATATGGTGGAAAAAGCCGTAGAATGTTCACCTGAGGGCTTAATGAGAAATCCGAATATGGAATGAGATGAAGAGAGTTCTAAGAGGTAGGTTCGCTCTTGAACATTACGAATAAGATACTTTCTGATGACTCTAAGACTTGAGATAAGGTAATAGATCAGTAGACGACTATGTCTAAGAGTTTTAGTTGCTTATGATACAATATGATGTTAATAAACCTGAGATGCGAACAATAGTACAGTTCATCTCTAGACTACAGGCTAAGATTGGTAACATCGTGGAGTTGTAGAGCCTCATAACTCTGGATGAAACCATTCGAGTGGCATAGAGAGTTGAAAGGCAATGATGGAAGCAAGTTAGTCAGATGCTAAGTAGTTGACCAATGTTACTGAATAGGAGTGGCATGTCGAGCTAACTAGGGAATGACAGAGCATCAAAGAGTTTTGAGGTAGAATGTTGAGGGCAGATGCCAAGCCAACTAGAAGAAGGCCAAGCTAAGAGCAAGATCGAGGAACCTGAGGTTCAAAGAGACCAAGGTCAAAGCTCAGGAAGGAAAACCCGAGAAATCAAATGTTTTAAATGCCTTGGCTATAGATATGTGACTAGTCAATGTTCGAACCATTAAGTCATGACTATAAAGGGAGATAAGCCTCAGTTTGAAGTAGAGAATGCAAGCGAAGGAGAGGAAGAAGTGGGAGTCGATTAGATGCCGGAAGAATTTTAAGAAGACCCTAATATCGAGATACCTCCTGAGGGTAATTCTAAGTATTGCTTTGTTATTTGACGATCTCTCAGTGCTTTTGTAGCTAACGAGAATGAGCAAAGAGAGAATCTCTTCCATACAAATTATCGAGTGAATGGTAAGCTATGCACTGTGATCATCACGGAAGGAGCTGTACCAACGTCATAGTGCAAGGGGTAGTTAAGGCCATAAGTTTGTTGACCCTTGCACACCTTAAGTCATATAAGATTCATTGGCTAAATGAAAAAGGTAGGTTACACGTTGCCAAGCAAGTTAGGGTACCGATTACCATTGGTGATAGGTACAAGGATGAGGTGTTGTGTGATGTCCTCCCTATGTGCGCTTCACACATATTACTCGGTCGACTATAGCTATTTGACCTAAAAGTATTACATGATGGATATAGGAACACCTACATGTTCCAGAAAGATGGGAAGAAAATTATATTGACCCCAATGAGTCCTAGGGAAGTACAAGAAGCCTAAGAGAAGGTTGTTATATCACTAAGTGGAAGTCCTTGGTGATTTCTTGAGCTCAATTCATACAAGAAGCCTCAGCCGAGGACTTCGTGCTCCTCTTAGCTAGGAGACTCTTGGACATTAGAGAAGTGGAGAACTTACTTACCGAAGTGTAATAACTACTTTAGGACTTTGTCGGCCTTTTCCCTACTGAGATGTTGAAAGGATTACCTCCCTTGAGAGGTATTGAACATTGCATTGACCTACAACTAAGAGCTGCTTTATTGAACTAATCTGCTTACAGGCTCAATCCCGAGTAGGCAGTTGAACTGAAGAAATAAGTGGATAAGTTAGTGGATTGTGGATATTCTGTGAGAGCATGAGTTCTTGTGCCATACCAGTTGTGCTTGTACCGAAAAAGGATGGAACATGGTAAATGTGCATTGATAGCTGAGCCATCAATAAGATCACTATTAAGTACCGATACCTGATCCCATAACTTGATGATATGCTTGGTGAGTTACATGGCACCTACATCTTTTCTAAGATTGACCAGAAGAGTGGCTACTACTAGATATGAATGACACTTGAGGATGAATGGAAGATGGCCTTCAAAACAAGGGATAGGCTATTCGAATGGTTGGTGATGCCGTTTGGTCTGACTAATGCATCGAGTGCATTTATACAACTGATGAATCATGTGCTCAAAACGTTGATCGGTAAATGCGTTGTGGTTTATTTTAATGATATTCTGGTTTACAGTACTGACCTCATCACTCTTGTCGAGCATTTAAGATTAATGTTCAACATACTCCACACCGAGAGATTATTCGGCAACCTAAAGAAATGCATGTTTTGTTAAAGCGAGGTTGTATTCCTTAGATACGTTGTTTTAGGGAAGGGAGTTCAAGTTGATGAAAAAAAAGTTAGAGCTATTCTTGAGTGGCTTACATCGACCAGTGCTGCCGAAGTTAGGAGCTTCTATGGTTTAGCCTTGTTCTATTGGAGATTTAATTGGAACTTCAGTTCCATAACTGCGCCGTTGACTAAATTGACCAGGAAGAACGTTAAGTTTAGGTAACTAGAAAAGAGCTTAGAAGAGTTTTTAAGATGTGAAGTTTAAGTTAACGTCTACTCCAGTTCTTACCTTGCTAGATTTTGAGAAAGTTTTTAAGGTTGAATGTGATGTGTGTGGTATCGACATTAGTACTGTCTTTATGTAGGAGTGCCGATCCATTGCCTACTTTAGCGAAAAACTCCAAGGTACTACCCTGAATTACTTAGCTTACGACAAGGAGTTCTATGCCCTTGTCTAAGTACTCCAAAACTGGCAACATTAACTATTACTGAGAGAATTCATCATCTATTTGTATCACAAATCTCTCAAGCATCTTTGCGGGTAATAGAAGCTTTCTCGGCATCATGCCAAATGGGTCAATTTCTTGGAAACCTTTTGCTATGTCATTAGATATATGAAGGGGAGCACCAATATAGTGGCTAATGCACTTTCTCGCCATCATACCCTCATCACAACGTTGTAAGCTAAGGTGCTTGGATTTGGCACTTTATTTGATCAGTATAAGCATGACTCACATTTTGGACCCTTAGTACCTAAGTACAGTGTTGGAGGAGTTGCGAAAGGGTTATACTTGAGTCAAGGGTTCTTGATGAAGGGCAAGCAGGTTTGCGTGCCAAGTAGCTCGGTAAGGGAGCTACTCGTTCGAGAAGCTCATGCTAGGGGTTTAGCTGGCCATTTTAGGGAAAAGAGGATGATTGAGATATTAAAGGGGTACTTTTACTGGCCTGGGATGATGAAAGATGTGCATTAAGTACTTAAGAGGTACGGAGTGTGTAAATATACAAAGGGGAGGAGAGAGCCCTATGGAGAATATATGCCCCTACTAATTCTAGAGTGGCCATGGACTAATCTAAGCATGGATTTCATGCTCAGCCTTCCTCAAACATTGAGAAGATAAGACTCAATCATGGTGGTGGTTGATTGGTTTAGCAAGATGGGCCACTTCATCCCCTACCATAGAATTAGCAATGCTTTATTTGTAGTTAACATCCTTTTGTAGGAAATTATGTGCCTATATGGAGTGCTAAGGAGTATTGTGTCCAACCGTGACTCAAAATTTATGAGCTTCTTTTAGAAGACCCTATAGAGAAAGCTTGGCAATAAGCTCTTACTCAGTACTTCTTGTCACCCCTAGACAGATGGTTAAACTAAAGTTGTGAATAGAACCATTAGTTGTCTCCAGCGCACAACTGTTGGGATGAACTCTCGTGATTGGGATTTATGCTTACCTGTCATTGAATTTGCCTACAACCACTCGACTCACAATTTGATTGGAACATTACCATTTGAGGTTGTTTATGGACTTAACTTGAACCTACCCTTATATTTAATTAACAATCCAACTACACAAGGGGAAAGCCAATCCAACTTATAGCATGCCAAGGAATTTTAGAGGTTACATCAAAAGATTGTCGAGTAATTAGCCAAAATTGTGGCCCAATGGAAGGAAATGGGAAGTTGCAGAAGGAGACGAGTCGTATTTTCCCTTGGGGACCTTGTTTGGATCCATCTTAGCAAGGAATGCTTCCTTAGCAAGAGGACGAACAAACTATCTCGTAGAATGGATGGACCTTACAGGATCCGTAGGTGCATTAATGATAATGCCTATGAGGTTGAATTACCTGAGGGTTTTGGCATGTCTACCACATTTAATGTTGCTAATTTGACTCCTTATGTGCTTGATGATGACGAGGATCATGATTTGAGGGCAAATCTATAACAACCCCAAGGTGCTGATGGGTTACTGACTACCGGCTCAATCACTTGCACATACTTCAAAGGCCTCTAGTCCCTCACCTAAAGGATACTTTCTTGTCAACCTGCCAATGATGAGAAATAGTATGCTGAAGGAGGATGACTGAATTCCCTAGGAGCTTCGAGTGGTTATACTATGCTTTATTTGTTATCCTTGACCAATGCTACCCTTCCTCTAGTTGAGAACTCTGTGCTGAATGACCAGACTTTCAACTGCTGAGAGTCTTCTGCAGAGTAAATGTAGCTAGCTCTTGGCTGGGTACTTCTCTTCTAGCTTCCTTCCAACTCTCATGGCATCCTTTTACCTCTTAGCTTCCTTGTCGTCGTAACACCTTAGCTCCTCCTGCTTGCTGCACTCAGAGAATCCTTATACAGATCTAATGTCACTCTACCACCTGTCCTTTTCACCTGACACTGTACTATTTTTCCCTTTTTGTCTTTTGTCCTTTTTACCCATTTTCGTATGTATAAGGAATCCCTTTTTTGTATACACTTTCTTGTAATTTCTTTATTTGTAATGTTGTCTTAGGGACTTATTACAAATAGTCCCTTTCCCTGGTAAGCTGGGAACATCTAACTTTACACATTAACATTGAATATCCTATTCTTATGAGACAACCCTCTCTAAGCCCATTTTAAATACACTCTTATCTAATCTTGTTGAGTAACTTAAGATTAGTGGTGGGTGGACCTTGACATCAACTTATACATTATATTAAGTGAAGTGTCAAGTCGTGTTATGTTCGTAGGTATGTCATATCTGCCGAACAACTTCATGTCAGCTACTCTAGTTCATTTGTAGACCTATTCACTCTATTTTTTTCGATATTTCGAAAGACTCATTTAATTTAGATTTGCTACGATAAGTCCTAGTGATAATTGAGCTCCTAGGTACACCATTATGGTCGCCATAGAACTGGTAGTACTTATCTGAGTTCCATCTATTAGGGTTCCCTATACAAACCCACCCCCCTACCCCCACCATCTTAGGGGGCTTTTGTAGTAGGCCTTTGTTCCAAACTTCCATGAAGACCTAAGCGATAGGTCGGTTCAAAGGTATGTGATGTGTGATGATAGGAAGGGGACGTGGGTTTTGCTTAACTCGGTGCTTCTTCCTACCTAAGCCCTCCTGCTCAGCTCTACTTGGTACCCTACTATCAAGGTGATTCTTGATGAATATTTCTCCTTATCCTTCTTTCTACCTGACCTTTCTTGGTCAACTTCATGCCTAGCACAATTGTTGCCTTCTTAGTCCATGTACTTCTAAGCCTTACTCCAGAACTTGGCTAAGGTTTTCGGCTTGCTCTTTGCAACCAAATGGAAGAAGACCCTAGAAGGTTTGATGTTGAGTTACATGGCATGAATAGCTACTCCCTCGTCTGATCGAGGGACCTTGACCATGGCATTGTTAAACCAGGTCATGTACTCCCATAGTCTCTCTTATACTTTACTTGATTAGATATAAGGACAAAGTATCCTTAGATAAGGGTTTACTATCACTAAAGTGGAGACTGAACCTGCTGGTAGCTCATTAAAGGAGCTGATTGAGTTTTTGGGTAGGTAATTGAACTATGTCCGAGTTGCTTTCCTTAGAGTGCTTGGGAAAGCCTTGGACATTATGACATGCCTTAAACCATAAAGGTTCATGAGGGTACAAAAAATGGAGGAGGTGATCATCAGGGTCACCAATACCATCAGAATGGTCAATTGTAGGTAACTTATAATTAGTTGGGGTGGGGGGAGGTGGGTGGCGGGCGGGTGTAGAAGGACCTCATCCTGGATACCCCTAGTTAAAGGGGGTTCTCTTGTTAGCTACAAGGTTGGCAGCATCAATAGCTCGACTCTCTACTTTATTAATGAGTCTCTTGAGAGTCTTACGGAGCTTGTTTAGCCCAGCATTCTTAGCTTGATGAACTCTGTGGGCAGCTAACAAAGCTACTCCCCTATGAGAGTCAGCCACTGACTCATCTCCAGTAAGGGTGTGGTTACGGTTAGTCACAGACTGTGTTTGTTGCTTTAGCCTCTAGGGGTTGGGTTATGGAGCCTTGCCATTTTGCTACTGTTGCAATTGTAGGTTGTCTTGCCTATCATAGGTGATAGATGCTTTAGGTACATTCGTGTGCCTGTTATGCCTTTCAGCTTCATCAAGATGGGCTTGGAGCATTCTATTGTAGGTAGCAAATTCTTCAAGCAATCGCTCTAAGTAAGCTAAGTACTGCTTAGGTGTCTCTCCAGTTGGGGGGGGGGGGGAGGTATGTGATTGTTCACATGTTAGTTATTCACCAACTAGTTGTTCTTGGCGTCAACAATGTGAGACATGGTGATTGAGATGATGTTTAGTGTATGTTTAGGTTAAGACAAGGTCAATTTCCCATAGATGGCACTAAATGTTGTCTTTAGGATCTTGTTGGTAGAAGGTTAGAGATTGAAAGTACTTTACGCTTGGATGCGAGCCTACAAAAGAGTAATCAGTAAGGGGTATTAAGGTGTTGTTTGGTGTAGCCACTATGATGGTTAAGTCAATTGTAGAGAAGGTGAATGCATACAAGAAGGCAATAATAAGGCTCAATGTAAGAAGTATCAAGTAGTTCATTGTTAAGAGGTGGCTTGGTATTAATAGAGGAGGGCAGCTAGCAATTAGAGGACTGTTAATGGGCGAAGGAAATATCTATATGTTGTGCGTATTGGAGATGTGTAGGTTGACATGGTCTTAAGTTGTAGGAGATGATTGTTGACTAAGTCTTCAAGCTTTATCCTTGTCTTTCAACCATTAGAGTCTACGATAAATGGGTAGGCCATCTAATGAGCTTGGGTTGAGGTGGACTAGATGAACCAAGAGGTCGAACCTAATAAAAAAAGAGCTAGGTCATGAGCAAAGGAGGGTTGGCATGGGCTTGAAGGGTGTCATGGCCTGAACATGAGAAGTCGTAATAGTCTTACTATGTAAATTAACCTAAGATAGAAGCCAACCTTACAACTATTATTGCAGATATAGTCCATACAAGGCGTACACAATTCAATCAACTTGAAGCATCCATTTTGATACTTACGAATGATCAAACCCGTAGTATAGCTTTACAAAATACCTACTCTATATAACTTGTTATCTCATAACACAACAGTACTTGCATAAACATTTCACATCTAGAGTTATAATTAATAATTAGAGTTTATCAAAATTTATAGATCTTTAAGTCTATTTACAATAAGATAGGAAACTAGTAAGCGTCTCAAGAAATTCCCAATTAGTTTCCCCAAAACTCAAAAGAAAAGTCAAAAGTCCATATTCAATGGATTATTCCTTTCCTAACTTCCCCAGCTAATAGCAGACTAAATTGGGGGTGATGGTATCTGAACTTCCCAACTTTCACTTATCACCTGTAAAATAGTCTATAAGGATGTACACACAACTAGCTTAGTAAGTAGAGCAGAGTTAGAAGAGTATCAAACAATCATAAGTAAGGTTATTAATTATGATGAAATGAAATGCAATGTAATGCAATACAATCAATTACTTGAAACATCGCACAATGTTATCCAAACCATTGTGAGGTCAAAGAAATTACGTCTACTTCAACCTAGATTGAGGAGTTTTATTAGGACTCAAATCAGACCTAACCCAAGCTTGTGCAATGGAGAATACCTTCCTCCCATTAGCACCTTCGAACCACGGCCCCCACCCTTGTTGCGACCTCCTCCCTTATCATTTAGTTTGACTAAGGATAGGGAAAGGGCCATTTCAACTATCCTCATTAAAAGGAGTTGATATTTGGCCTAACACTTCTAATCATTCCCTTAATGTTTGCTATGCATGTCCAATTTCATTAGTAGTTGAATCACTATTATTTCCATTTAAGGATAACTAAATAAGTTCACAACAATACAAAATGAAGTAATCATGCAAAATAGTACGCTAAGGAGTTTAATTCCTGTCATAATCAGAATATCAACCACATATACGGTTTGCACACAGATAGCTAATTTATAACCATAATCAAAGTACTCTTAAGTTTCTAGATACTTTAATATAGTATCTCACCAAGTGATAGAGTCATGATCCTAACTTTCCTATCTAGATGCTCACAACAAAAGACTAGTGTCTTTAATGTTCTAATCACTGGGATACCCTATATATATAAAACAAAAATTTAGTTTTCATGATAGTTATAAAAACATTAGGGTTTTATCTAAAAGTATTTCGTTAAACGGTTATATATATATCTANTTTTTTCTTGTAATTTTATCTAAATTAATTTTATTTTCTAGAAAATTTTCCTCTCTCTATCCTAGTTTTCAATTTGCTAAACCATGGAAGTTTTGATATAGTTTACTATTTATAGGAGTTGATTAGCCACATGAAGATAATTTTTTCTTTTTTTGTTTTTCCTAAGTAAGAGGTGTCTCATTTTTATTCAATTACTTTTGATTTAGCATTGTTAGCTTAGTAAGAGTAAGCCGGGTGATTTCTAGCAATTTGGCTACAATTGGATAAGTTTTAATTAATATTTTGATTAAATATTAATATTATATATATTATGTTAGTATTTAGTTATTTTATTAATATATGAGTATAGATATCCTATATATATATCAGATGTAACGAGTAATTATACTTGTGTAATTATGTTTCTAACATATCTTTTATTTTTAAGATATATTTCTTACTTATTTTATGAATTTAACATATATTTCGGGTTAAATTATGGGTACTTTTATTATATATACCAGATATACTAATAAAAATACATGTATACTCATAGAGTATATTTAGTATATTATCTCATTTTATAGTTTAATTAATTTATCTCTAAATCCTTATTGCATTTTGAACTCAATTTTAAGGGTTTCGATGATTTTTATACAATATTGAGTAATCATACTTCTAAGAGCAAAATTGGGATTTTGAGTCATTATTTTTAAAATTTAACTGCACTAGGTCATTTCAACTAACTTTTCTATCTTAGTTGCAAAGTTTGGGTTCAATCGAATAACTTTTTCTCGAAGACTTTAAATTTAGGTTTAGTTGTCCTAAACGCAATTTTAAGGGCTCACATTTCTACCCCCCTTAAGAAAGTTTTGTCCTAAAAAATTTTATTCTAAACATAATAACTAGTTATTTTCTGATAAAAATCTATTACTTACCTTTTTCTTTGAAGAGTCTCGAGTAACGATTCTACATTGCTGACTTTGGTTTCCAAGTTAGCTTTACCGTTGGACTGCTACCTTATTGAACTTTCATATATGCAACTTCTCGATTCCTTAGATTTTGAATTCGATTTTCTAAGATCTTAATTAAACTTTCTTTGATATAATCCTCTTGTATGTTTACTGGTTTCAATTCCTTAATTGCATCTGAATTCTTCATGTATTTCCATAATATTGAAACATGAAATACGTCATGGTATCCAGCTAAACTTAGTGGTAAAGCAATTCGATATGCAACATTTTTTATTCTTTCTAAGGCTTCAAAAGGTCCAATATATAGGGGCCATAGCTTTCCTATAGTACCAAAACGCTTAAACCCTTTAAATGGACTTATATTTATATATATATGATCTCTTATCATAAACTTTATACGTTTCCTTTTTAGATTTGTCTAACTTTTGCGTTGATCTTGTGTTGCTTTCATCCTTTGTCATATTATCTTAACTTTAACATTCATCTATCCAGTCATATCAGGTTCAATCATGACATTTTCTTCCATATAAAGCTTCATATGGTGCCATTTGGGTCATCACTTGATAACTGTTGTTATAAACGAATTCTACCAATGGCAAACACTGATCTTAGTCATCACTGAAGTCTAAAATATAGCCTCTCAACATATGCTCAAGTATTTGAATTACTCTTTCTAGCTATCTATCTGTCTAGGGATGATAGGCCATGTTGAATTGTAGCTTAGTTCCCAAAGATTAATGTAATCTTTCCTAGAACTTTGATATGAATCAACTATCCATATTTGATACAATACTTATCGATATACCGTGTAGTCTAATGATCTCTCTACTATACAGTTGTACCAACTTTTCCATTGAGTCACCGGTCTAATAAGGTAAGAGATGAGAACACTTTGTCAACCTGTTTACATTAACCTAAATTGAATTGTAACTTGATCTCATCCTTGGGAATCCTATTACAAAATCTATTGTAATAGAATCTCATTTCCATTGAGGTATTTCTAATGGTTTAGTAAACTACTGGGTCTTTGATGTTTCACTTTCACTTATTGGCATGTATTATACCTAGCAACATATTGTGCCACATCTTTTTTCATACCTTTCCACCAAAATAATGATTTCAAATCACGGTACATCTTGTTTCCACCAAGATGCAATGTGTAACCAATGTCATGCACTTCAATCATGATTTCATTCCTCAGTTTTGAGTCACTAGGCACATAAACTCTAGTCTTATATTTTAACACACCTTCAGTATCAATTTTGAAGTCAGGTACATCATCTATATTCAACTTTTCCTTGATTCTTTTCAATCTCAGATCCTTATCTCGTTGAAGCTTAATTCTCTCTATCAAGGTTGGTTGTACTATTAAATTCATCAATTTTCCATTAGTGTCATGCCATTTGAATTCAATTTCCAATTTTTCAAATTCCTTAATTAGCTTACGTTGAGTAGTAAGTAACAAGGCTACTTAATCATAGTTCTTGCGACTCAATGCATTTGCTACAACATTGGCTTTGCCAAGATGATAGTTTATGGTTAAGTCATAATTTTTTATTAACTCTAACTAATGCCTTTATCTTAAGTTCGATTCTTTCTAAGTAAAGAAATATTTCAAACTTTTATTATTTGTGTATCTCACAATGTTGTCCATATAAATAATGTTTCTAGATCTTCAAAGAAAATATTACTACTGTTAACTCTAAATCATAAGTTGGATAATTTCTCTTATGAGGGCTTAATTACCTAGGTGTATATGCCATTACTTTTCTATCTTACATTAATACAAATCCCAGTCCATTTTGGGAAGCATCACTATATACATAATAAGATTTACTTGGATCTGCCAAAATAATTATTGGTGTTGAAATTAAACGATCCTTCAATTCCTAGAAACTTTGTTCACATTCATCACTCCAGTTAAATTTAACATCCTTTTGCATCAGTTGAGTTAAAGTCTTAGTGATTTTGGAAAAATCTTTTATAAGTCGCTTGTAATATCCTACCATTCTAAGAAAAACTTCTTATTTCCGTTAGAGTAGTTGGTTGTTTCCATTTACTCACTGCTTTGACCTTTTCGAGACCCATTAACATTCCTTCGCTTGACATAATATGTCTTAAAAAATGATTTTCTATCTAACCAGAATTCACACTTACTCAACCTAGCATACAATTGATTGTCTCTCAACTTTTGGAAGGCTAAAAGTAGATGATCGGCATGATCCCTTTTAGTCTTGGAATAAATTAAAATATCATCAATGAATACCATAACAAATTTATCAAAGTAAGGTTGATAGATCCGATTCATCAAATCCATAAACACAATTAGTGCATTCATCAAATCAAAAGGCATTACTAAAAACTCATAGTGCCCATATCTAGCTTGGAAAGCTGTCTTTGGTATATCCTCTGGCTTAATTCATAATTGATGGCATATAGATCTCAAATCACTTCATGAAAAAACAGTAGCACCATGCAGCTGATCAAACAAATAATCAATCTTGGGTAGTGGGTGTTTATTTTTAATAATCACTTTATTTATCTCTTGATAATCAATACATAATCTCATGGTTCTATCTTTCTTTTTCACAAATAAAACTGGCGTTCCTCAAGGAGATACACTAGGTTGTATGAATCCTTTATCTAATAGCTTCTAAAGTTGCTTCTTTAACTTGGCATAATCCTTTTTAGTCTTGGAATAAATTAAAATATCATCAATGAATACCATAACAAATTTATCAAAGTAAGGTTGATAGATCCAATTCATTAATCCATAAACATAGCTGGTGCATTCGTCAAATCAGAAGGCATTACTAAAAACTCGTAGTGCCCATATCTAGTTCAGAAAGTTGTCTTTGGTATATCCTCTGGTTTAATTCATAATTGATGGCATCTAGATCTCAAATCACTTCATGAAAACAATAGCACCATGCAGTTGATCAAACAAATAATCAATCTTGGGTAGTGGGTGTCTTTTCGTAATAGTCACTTTATTTATCTCTTGATAATCAATACACAATCTCATGGTTCTATCTCTCTTTTTCACAAATAACACTAGAATTCCTCAAGGAGATACACTGGGTTGTATGAATCGTTTGTCCAATAGCTTCTAAAGTTGCTTCTTTAACTCTTGAAGTTCTATCGATGATATTAGGTTTGGAGGTTTTGACATTGGTTCAGTTCTTAGCACCAATTCTATAAAAAAAATCTAACTTTCACTATTGTGCTAACCCAGGTAATTCTTTTTGAAAGATATCAAGAAATTCACTTACTACTGGTATTTTTGATACTTTTAGGGTTTCCTTCTTTCCCTCTATAGCAAATATCTAATAGAATTGCGATTCTTTAGTAATTTTGTTCACTTCTTCGCTTTCTTCCATCACTGATAATCTTAGACTTCGCTTGCCCATCTTTCCCTAAAATATTACCTTACCTTCGTCTAAGATTATATTCTTATTTTGACAATATACTTTGGCTCTTTGTTTAGACAACCAATCTATTCCTACAATAGCATTATACCCCTTAATTGGTAAGATTATGAGTCTTATCGGGAATTCTTATCCTTAGATTTGTAATTGCCCATTATTTACTATTTCCCATGTTAACAATTGCTCTCCTATAGGTGTTCTTGTTCTATGGGTGGATTTAACTTCATTCGTCTTAATCCCATTTCTCAAGACAAACTCCTGACTACTAAAGGAATGTGATGCTCTAGTGTCAAACAATAAATAAGTAGTTCGTCCATTTACAAGTATGTTTCTCGAAACAATTACTATTACTATAGTTATCTATCACTTAAGTACTATACTTAAGTTATGTATTTTTACAGTTCTTAACACTATCTAAGCATAAAAAATTTACAATCAACTCAAGGTTAAGCAAAAGTTATGAGTTAGTTTATGTACCTATTACTAAGCCTTGGTCAGTTCCATCGATATCCATTTTGTCATCTAAGCCATCATGAAAGTATTCAATCTACTTATCAAAATCCTCAATATCCTCTTCTGTACCCTCGATTGCAAACACCCTAGCTGGTATAGCAATTGTCTTTACTCCTCCGAATTTCTTAGTCCTTTGTCAACTTGACCATAATATCTTGAGAAGTGTCCTATCATTCTACACCTGTAACACTTCACTGTTTTCATCTTTAGATACTTTCTCAACATATGATTTAGATCACCACATAGAAAACATTTGCCTCTTAACTGAAGGCATTGCTGGGGGAAATGCTGTGCTCCACACTTTTAGCATCTCACATTTCTTACCTCATCATAAAAACTAAATCTAGTCCTATTTAAAGTAGGGTCACTAGTTATGGCAGCCGACTTCTATCCTTTCTGGCCTGAGTTATTATTTGCACCTAGAAATGTCCTTCTGAAAATAGTCTTATATTGATTAACTCTCTTTGGTTTCTTTCTCCACTCATTTTGCATGACCGGTCGATTATTCTCCAATTGACATACCTTATCCACAATTTGATGATAAGTGGTGGTTCCATAATCCATTAACTTACATCACATTATTGCGTTAAATCTGCTAAGGAAAAGATCCTTCTTCAGCTCTTGATTATCCCTATATGACTCAGGCACATTTTGTAACAATCTATTAAATTCATTATCGTATTGTGCCACACTCATAGTGCTTTTTTTTATCTCCATTAACTGTCGGGTCATCTAATTTTGCACATTGATAGGGAAATATTCATTCTTAAATGCCTCTTAAAATATTTTCCATGTAATGGGGCTAATAATTGTCTGTGCTGTTGAGTCCTACCAGACTTATACTCCCATCTTTAGTAAGAAAGTACCATAAGAGACTTTTTGATTTTCAGAAATCTTAAATGCCTCAAAATTGCACTTGATCTAAGCTAACCTATCATCGGCTAAGGCAAGTTTACCCATTTTACTCTCAAAATACCAATTTGATTTCATAAACTTAAGAACTCGACTTGCATCTTGAGGTCGAATTCCTGTAGGTTCACCTTTGGTAGCCTTTAGTCTACTACATTTTCACTTATGATCAAATGTTGAATTAAAGCTCCTTGATGTTGGATTATGGTATTCATATTAGCTAACATTTGTCCAAATTGACTTAGGTCCATCATATTCTAAGCAGGTGGTGGTATATCATTTCTAAGTGGTTTTGGTAGATTAGGAAAGTTAGGAGATGGTACTACTCCTTCAGGTTAGTTGTATCAATTTCCATTTCTATTTGCCTGCTCTACCATATTTAGATTCATAAGTCACTAACTATCAACCTTGTATTTACAATATGTGTATCGGAAGTTAATATTTGATCTAAGCGACTCATATTCACATAAAGATCAATTATCCTTTGTATATGTAAAACATAACTATAAATTCTTCAACAAGGATTTCAATAACATAAACTTGTAATATTTCATCCCTGTGTATAAAACAATGATATCCATATTCCATCATAGCTCAAATACACTTGTACACCATGAGCTCATATAAATTTCTTGTAGTCACTGCTCATATTTGTATCTCATACAAATGTTGAATAATAAAGATGTGTTATACTCTTGTATGTTTATATTAGTACATAGGATAGCTGGACTTTACATTTAGAAGATTACATAACTTTATTTACAATATCATATTATACATTTGATTACCTATTTACAAGACTTTCATTCATACGATAGTTTATTTACATTATTTACATATTTAGTAACCAAAACATTAGAAGTACAAAAGTTACATTTAGAAGGCTAAAAGTACATCAAAAGTTGCTAGGGGACTTAGGTATATCAAAACAACTAGGTCAGATAATATCAAAAGTCATAACAAGTTTTCTCACTACCTTCTCAAACTTTTAGTTACTTGAACTTGCTGAAGTTGTTGCATCTTCAAAAGGAAACCAGTCATTCTCTCCATTCCTTTTAGAATCTAAGCTTATCTCCACTATGATGGGGGTGTGATAGGGATCACGGACTAATTACGTGCTCCTAAGCTTGTGGACTTACCCAGCTGGTTCATTGAGTTGTATGAGGTGAGCTCAACTACGAGGAGCAATGCATTTCTTAATCCAACTTACCGAACTACTTTGCTCTTTACATCATTTAGGGAGTTGCTGAGGTGATCAGCTTACATTTTAACCTAACCCCTCGTAATATATACCAGGCCAAGCATCGATTAAGGAAGTAGCCTGCCTTACCAATGTTAAGGTCGAGTTGATACCTACTAGGAGTCGATCACCTGAAGCCGACCCACCTTAGAAATGAGTTTCCCCTTAGTTAACCCTAGCCCAGTCCCAACTGTGTTAGCTACTAAACTGCCAATGTCAACCTTACTTGATTGGAATTCATCCTTGCTTGGATAATAGTATCATGGGGGCCACAGAATTAGCATACCACATGTGTGTTATCCTTTTTTGAAATTTGTACTATCCTTCCTAACAAAGGATATTCTTTTTGGCATAATTACATTACTATCCCTATAAATTATTTGCTTTTTTTCTTAGCTAGTAGGGATCTTGATAGAGATTACGGACCAATTACGTATTTTCGAGTACGTAGGCATATCCAGTTGGTTTACTAAGCTGTATGAGGTGAGCTAAGCACTAAGGAGCAATGCATTTCTCAGTCCAACTTATTGAGATACTTCACTCTCTATGTCATTTAGGAAGCTGAAGTGATCAACCAACATTTTGAGCCAATCCCTCCATAACATACACGAAGCCAAGCATCAATTAAGGAAATAACTTACCTCACCAGGGCCAAAGTCGAGCTGATACCTATTAGGAGCCGATTACTAGAGGCCGATGCTGGAAATGAGTTTCCCCTAAGACAATCCTAGTCCAATCCCAACTATCCTAGTTACCGAACTGTTGATGTTGACCTTACTTGATTGGAATTTGCCACTGCTCGAATAATAATGTCATGGGGACTACAAAATTAGCAAATTGTGCATACACTGTCCTTTTTTAACATTCGTATTGTACTTTCTGACAAAGGATATTCTTTTTTGCATGATTATATTGCTACCCCTCTAAATTATTCCCCTTTTTCCTTAGCTAGTAGGGATCCATTTTTGTAATTTCCTATGACCTAGGACTTGCTTTAATTGGGTATTATAAATACTTGCAGATTATAATAGTCGCGGGGATAACATATTGAGAATACATTAAACTTTTACACTTTCTTGAGCTAAGTGTCCTGTTGCTTACTCTTGAGCTACTCTTATCTAGCCCATCAAGTGTGGACTAATGATGAGTAACCTTCGGCCATACTTGTGAGTCATATCAAGTGTGACTCGAGCTTATGTAAAGCTTTAGTACATCATATCTATCGTTGTTGCATGGGAACCCCCTACTTAACCTTTAACTCTCATTTATCTTTCGAACCATCTTGTGGTCTAAACCCACCCCTTAGTTACGCGTGATATTGGTTATGCTAAAAGCTAAAACTTTTGCTACTTTGCTCTTCGAGTAGTGCATTATTGTTTTGAGTGTTAGGAGTTCTGTTGTTTAGATAGCAGAAAGGCATTAAGGGAAAACTCAATGTCCTGTCTTTCCTTTGTTTTTCCTACACAAAAACAGAGTGTTTCAAATGCTAAGGATTTGGATACATGGCTACTCAGTACCTGAATAGAATCGAAGTAGACAGTACTAATGAGGAATTAGAGGAGCTAAAAGAGGATCGATAGGCCTAGCTATCCAAGGAAGAAGTTATCTATAGTGAAGAAGGTAACTTTATGCCGACCCCTCTAGTGTTGAGGAGGACAATAAATGTTAGTCTTGTGCTTGAAAACAAATAGAGAGAAAATCTCTTCTACATTAGATGAAAGGTGAATGAGTTGATATGTGCCTTGATCGTTGATAATGGGAGTTGCACTAATACAGCCTCTGCATTTATGGTCTAATAATTGAAATTACTGACCAACCCTCACCTAAAACCTTATAAACTTCATTGGCTTAGTGACAAGGGCGCTCTTTGGGTGAACAAATAGGTATTTGTACCAATCTGCATAGGCAAATATCGAGATGAAGTGCTTTGTGATGTGTTGTTTATGAGTGCATCCTACATTCTACTTGGATGACCATGGATGTTCGATTGAGCTGTAATATATGATGGAAGGAGGAATACATGTTTTGTGGAGCATGAAGGCAGGAATATGAAATTAAGTCCTATGACTACCAAGCAAGTAAAGGTCATGCAGTCCTAACTTAGCTGAACCTTGAAGAAAGAAGCTTTAGTAATGACCTGAGCCGAGCTGAAAAGAGAAATGGAGCTTGAAGGACTGAACTATCTGCTGGTCTAAAGGATACTGGAGATGAGGTTTGAGGAGAGAGAGCTTGCTGAGGTGAAAACATTATTGGAAGAGTTTGCCAATCTGTTCACATAAGAGCTACTGGAAGGACTGCCTCCCTTTTGAAGGGTCGAATATACAATTGACTTGTAGCTAGGAGCTGCACTGCCGAACAAGCCTACTTATAGGTTGAACCCTGAACAAGTTGCTGAGTTACAGAAGCAAGTAGATGAGCTATTGAAAAATGGGGTTTATACATGAGTCCCTTAGCCCTTATACCATGCCGACTTTGTTAGTGTCGAAGAAAGATGGGTTTTGGAGAATGTGCGTAGATAGCCGAGCAATCAATTAAATTACTATCAAGTATAGGTATCCTATACCCAGGCTTGATGACATGCTAGATGAATCAAGCAAAGAAAGAGTGTTCTCAAATATTTACCTTAAATTTGGATACTATTAGATCTAAATGAGCGAAGGTAACGAGTGGAAGACTGCATTCAAAATGCACCATGGATTATATGAATGGCTTGTATTGCCATTTGGATTGTCCAATGTATCGAGCACATTTATGCACTTGATGAATCATATGCCTTGAGACTTAATAGGAAAGTTTATCGTAGTTTATTTTAACGACATCTTGGTGCATAGTCTCGACCTAAAGACTCACTTGCAACATCTTTGAAGAGTCTTTGCAAAAGTTTGAGCTGAACTGCTCTATGCCAATCTGAAGAAGTGTGACTTTTGCTAACCTAAACTGATATTCTTAGGGTTTGTTATAGGTGGTGGTGGCATACGAGTTGATGAAGAGAGGATTAGAGTAATCATTAAATGGCCAGTACCAACCACTTCAGCTGACGTGAGGAGTTTCTACGGCCTAACATCATTCTATTATAGGTTTATAAGAAATTTTAGTACAATTGTAGCCTCATTTATCAAACTCTCAAAGAAGAATGTTGAATTTAGATGGGGAGAGAAGAAATAGATGAGTTTTGAGGAGGTGAAAGAGAAGCTGACCACAACCCTTGTCTTAGCTTTGCCGAGCTTTGACAAAGTTTTTGAAATTAAGTGTAATGTGTCCAGATTAAGCATAGGTGCTGTATTGATGCAAGAAGGCCGACCTATTGCTTGCTTCAGTAAGAAACTTTATGGAGCTACACTAACTATTCTGTTTATGACAAGGAATTCTATTCCTTAATCTGAGCGTTAATGATATGACAACGCTATCTATTACCCAAAGAATTTGTGATCTACACCAACCATGAATCCATGAAATATCTAAAGAGTCAACCGAAGTTGTCTCGAAGATAGGCCAAATGGGTCGAGATTATGGATGGATTTTTTTGAAGTAAAGTATAATGTGTCCAGATTAAGCATAGGTGCTGTATTGATGCAAGAAGGCCGACCTATTGCTTGCTTTAGTGAGAAACTTTATGGAGCTACACTAACTATTCTTTTTATGACAAGGAATTCTATTCCTTAATCTGAGCCCTAACGATATGACAACATTATCTGTTACCCAAAGAATTTGTGATCTACACCAACCGTGAATCCATGAAATATCTAAAGAGCCAATCGAAGTTGTCTTGAAGATAGGCCAAATAGGTCGAGATTATGGATGGATTTTCCTATGTCGTGAAATATAATTACAGGAAGAACAACACCGTAGCTGATGCCTTATCGAGACTACATGTCCTCTTGACTGAACTATAAATAAGGCTACTTGGTTTTTTAACAATAAAGAATTTGTATGTTGAGGATTTACACTTTGGTCCTATTTATGCCATGTATAAGGAGGGATGGACTCTATATGACTATTATAAGGAGGATAGATACTTGTTTAAAAAGAGGAGATTATATATCCTAACCTGTTCTATAAGAGAATGGCTAGTTTATGAGGCATATGAGGGTTGATTGATAGGATACTTCGGCCAGTGCCAAACCTATAAGGTACTCTAATCAAAATTCTTTTGGCCAAGAATGAAAAAGGATGTCCAATTTATATTGGAAATGTGTGCAACTTGTCGAAAAATGAAGAGTTGAGATAAGTAAGGACGCAAAGAGCTGAGCTAAGTAAGGATACTATCTACCCTTGCCCATCCTGACCAAACCCTGGTTTAAATTGAGTATGGACTTCATGTTGAGGTTACTAAGGATGTCTTGAGGGAAGGATTCCATCATGGTGGTCGTGGATTGATTTAGTGAGATGGTACATTTCATGCATTGTTCCAAAACTAATGACGCTTTGGCTATCTCTTTTCTTTTCTTACAAGAAATAATCAAGCTTCATGGGGTTCCTAAGACCATTTTTTCAGATTGAGACCTAAAGTTCATGAGCCACTTTTGCAGGATATTATGAAGGCAAATGGAAACTAAGCTATTGTACAGCATATCCTGCCATCCACAAACTGATGGATAGACCGAGTTTATCAATAGAATAGTGGGAACTTTGCTATAGGTTACTATCGAAAAATACATGGGTTATTGGGATCTATGCCTGCAAATCATTGAATTTGCTTACAACAACCTACAGCATGACAAACAAGTCTCCCTCTAAGGTAGCTTATCGGTTTAACCTCGAGCTTTTGATCAATCAGGTTCCCTTACCGAGATATAATGATGACCTATAATTGTAGAGAGGGTCAAGGCCATTAGACTTATGCACCAAAAGGTCGTAGAGCAGTTAAGCTAAGCTACTACCAAGCTCAATTCCCAAACTTAAGGAAAAGCAAGTTGTCTCCTAGAGTCGACGGATCTTACGGATCTTACAAGGTGCTTGAAAAGATCAATCTTAATGCATACAAGATTGAGCTTTCAGAAGGATATGGATTCTAGGACTCCTTCAACATTATCGATCTCTAATCGTATAGTCTTAAGGACGAGCAACTTAGGGCTGAGCCAAATTTGATCCTAAATCTCAAACAGTCTGAAGGGGATAATAGGGATCATGGATCAATCACGCACTCTCGAACTCGTAGGCTTGCCCAATTGGCTTGCCGAGATATACAAGGTAAGTTGAGCATCGAGGAGTAATGCATTTCTCAATTTAACTTGCTAAGCTACTTCACTCTTTACATCATTCAGGAAGCTGTCAAGGTGATCAGCCAACATTCTAAATTGACCCCTCTACAATACACATTAGCCTAAGCATTGATTAAGGAAACAACTTACCTTATTAGTGCCAAGGCCAAGCTGATACTTATTAGGAGCCGATCACTTAAGGCTGACCCTAAAAGTGAGTTTTCCCTAAGTTAACCCTAGTCCAGTCCCAACTATCCTAGATACCAAACTGTCGACGTCGACCTTACCCGATTGGAATTTACTCATGCTTGGATAATAGTGTCATAGGGACCACAGAATTAGCAAACCATGTACATGTTGTCCTTTTCTAACATCCGTAATGCCCTTTCTGAGAAAGGATATTCTTTTTTGCATGATTACATTGCTATCCCCCTAAATTATTCCCCTTTTCCTTAGATAATAGGGATCCTTTTCTGTAATTTCTTGTAACCTAGGACTACCCTAATTGGGTACTATAAATACTTGCAAATTATAATAGCCTCTAGGATAACATACAGAGAATACACTAAACTTTTACACTCTCTTGATCTAAGTGTCATTTTACTTACTTTTGAGTTACTCTTATCTAGCCCATTAAGTGTAGACTAGTGGCTAGTGACCTCCGGCTATACTTGTATGTCATATTAAGTATGACTCGAGCTTATATGAGGCGTTGGTGCATTATGTCCATCATCGGTACACGGGAACCCTTGCTTAACCTTTGACTCTCATTTATCTTTCGGAACATCTTAAAGCTCAGACCTACTCCTTGATTATGTGTGATATTGGGCTCGTGTGTTCATCCATAGACCCTGTATTAGGGGTATCTGGTATAATAGCTACTTCATGCACCTCACTTCCACTATCTTGTGTTCCATTTTCAGAACCAACTTCTACTTTAGCCTCTACTTCCTTTGGATCCTCCTTAGGATCTTCATCATCATTTAACCCTACATTTGGTTGAGTGTCTTGAGGTGGATTCTCAGGTGGTATCATAAGGGGTTCCGACTCTTGAGGTTGCAATGGTACTTTTATACCTGCGGTTTCCTTTAGAGGATATTTAGGAAACTAGTTAACTAGACTAAGGGGATAGTTTATAGGGATATGTGGAACACCTAGGCATATTTGATCAAAACCTAGAGGGTAATTCCTATCTACTTCTACAATAGCAGGGAAGTGCAATATAGGAGTTATTACAGATAAAATCCCATTTTCTCATAAGTAATTCTTCTCATGGGCAACTATAGTAGTATATTCATTACATACAGGTCCTAATTCATCCCTTCTTATCCTCTATTCATCCTATATACTAAAGGACATCAAATGCTTATAGTTTTCGATAATCTTATCAATAGTATAAAACATCCTCCAATCAGTAATAGCCAATAACAACTTCTGCATCTGAATCCTATACTCTACAAGTGTCTTATCCTCTTCTTATTCAAAATTTCACCAAGCATGCAATAAACCATTTCTATCAATCTGAAATAATCAAGTTAAAGTCAATTTATAACTCGTTTTACATATATAAGCTATATATAATCCTATAAATCTAAGTTTTTTATATTTACTACCAACCATACTCTCAGTGATCCTATTGTCTACTCATTTTAAATAGACGCTGCAAAGCTTGGTTCTTTTAGAATTGGGTTTTGATATCAATTTAGAACTATCACACCCTAAATAGGAGAAGCTGTAATAGTCCCCCTGTGTAAACTAACCTAAGATAGAAGTTAACCTCACAGTTGTAATTATACATATAGTACACATAAGGTGTATATGACTCAACCAGCTTGAAGTATTCATTCTAATACCTATGAATGATCAAACATGTGATATAATTTTATAAAGTACTTGTTCTATATAACCTGTTGTCTCATAACACAACAGTACTTACATAAATGTTTTATATCTAGAGTTATAATTTATAATCAAAGTTTATTAAAAGCCATAGGTCTTATAGTTTATTTATAATAAGATAGGAAACTAGTGAGCGTTCTAGGGAATTTTCAATTAGTTTCCTTAAAACTCAAAAGAAAAGTCAAAATTCCATATTCAGTGGATTATTCCTTTCCTAACTTTCTTAGCCAATAGCAAACTAAGCTGGGGGTGATGGTATTTGAATATTCTAACTATTATTTGTCACCTGTAAAATAGTCTATAGGGATGTAAGCATAACTAGTTTAGTAAGTGGAGCGGAGTTAGAAGAGTACCAAATAATCACAAGTAAGTTTATTAATTATGATGAAATGTAATGCGATGAAATGTAATGCAATGCAATACAATACAATCAATTACTTGAAACATTGCATAATGTTATCCGGACCATTATGAGGTTAAAGAAATTATGGTCACTCCAACTTAGATTGAGGAGTTTTATTGCGACTCAAATTAGACCTAACTTAGGCTTGTGTAATGTAGAACACCCTCTTCACATGATTACCTTTAAACCATGGTCCCTACCCTTGCCATAACCTCCTCCCCTATCATTTAGTTTGACTAAGGATGGGGAAAGGGCTATTTTAGCTATCTTCATTGAAAGGAGTCGGTATTTGGCTTAACACTACTAATTATTCCCCTAACGGTTGCTATGCATGTTCAGTTTCGTTAGTAGTCAAATCACTATTATTTCCATTTATGGATAGCTAAACAAGTTCACAACAATACAAAATGAAGTAATCATGAAAATAGTACACCAAGGAGTTTAACTCCTATCATAATTAGAATATCAACCACATACATGGTATGTACATAGATAGTTAATTTACAACCATAATCAAAGTACTCTTAAGCTTCTAGATACTTTAATATAGTATCTCAACAAGCGATAGAGTCACGATCCTAACTTTCCTATCTAGTTGCTCACTACGGAAGACTTGTGTCTTTAATGTTCTAATCACTGGCATACCCTATATATATAAAATTAAAATTTAGTTTTCATAATAGTTACGAAAACATTAGGGTTTTATCGAAAAGTATTTTGTTAAATAATTATATATATATCTATATACATGTATCTATAGTATACTATTATTTTCCTTATATAATAGAATATAGTTTTATTATATAAGTTAAGTTAAGTTATTAAATATTAAAAACATACGTAGTTATACTATTACGTATAATATATTATTTCGATTGTATTAAAAAATGCTTTTTATCGATTAAATTGTATTTCAATTACGGTAAAGTTGTCGTAATATGTAAATTCTTGTAATATTATAGAGATATAGGTTATATTACCTAGGATTTTATTAAAAATAGTATCATTAGGTAAGGTATGTACATACCTAATGATATGTATTACATGTTCTATTTTCAGAGATGACTTTTGAATGATAGTTTGAATTTCTAATACACTTATACATATCTAAATGAATATTATCGTATTATACTTATTTTATGCAATTAAACTATATTTTATATAATTTGCTAATATAACTCAATAATATAGGTATTATCTAACTTTATTATGTATATAACATATCTTGGTCGTTAATTTATCAATAAATATATTAAAATTTCACTTTTTATCAAATCTAACTAGCAAGTACATATGTAGTTTTTATTCTGTTATTTATCACATTTTAGCCTACTATTACTAAAAATGTGCCTTGATTTGTAATTTAAACTATTTTACTACGTAAATTTGTAATAAATAGCTTAGGTCATCAATTAATTTATTGAAGATTTCTATAAACTTCTAAAAATATGGGGGATTCAGCTATCACTTAGTTTCATACTATTGGTTTATCGCTTATATACTCAAAACTACAATTTTACCCTTAAATTGCATTTAATTACATAAATATTATTCTTTTTTATACAAAATTAATTCCAATATATCTTAACATCATTATAATTCATTAGAACTTAGTATACGTCATCTTCATCAATTAATTTCATAAAACCTATTTATTTCATATTTCACTATAATTTTAGCTATTTTTAAGGCTAAAAATAGCAATAAATATTAGAAATGCATGAATAAAAAATTGGGCTACATAGCAATTATCTATATATCATGTATATTCCACATAAAAATTTCGAGTTAGAAACTACATCTCTTGATATATTTGTTGAGCTTGATTTTTTCCCACTTTTTATTATTTTTTTTAACCCGATTAGTATTAAACCCAATCCATTTAATATTAAAGCTTAACTAGGAGTTAAGAAAAACTTGGTTTTTAAGCATGTTTTGAAATATACTTAGAGTTGCCATATGACCGAGGTTCGGAAAAGGTTTACATTAAAACCAATTGGGTGGATTGATTTAAATGTAGACATTGGATTGTGAAAAAAACCAATTTAAGTGAAAAATATTTTGAAAACCAAAGATTTAAGTTTAGGAGCTAACTTTTTTAAATCCTTAATGGGTATCACTTTAGATTTTTTGAATTTCGATTTACTTTTCAATATACCCTTAAAAAAATTATCTATTCACATGCAAAGAAGCAAATAAAATTGAATATACAAAAAAGATAAATCGAATAAATATTTACAAAAATTGAAAAAAGAAAAATTTTCTATATTTTAAGTCGCCTTGTATTTATATATGAGTGCTTACGTACTCGTTATTCAGCATTAGATTTCTATAGTTCATTTAGAAAATTTAATTGTGTTGGTTGCTTTTAGTTTGGGAAAAGGGTCGGTTTAACATTTTTGTCAAATTTTTTTTTCTTGAGAAAGAAAGGATCTTATTGGTTAATTATTTGGAAAATTCTAAAAGGAATCCTAATTTTTGGAAAAGGTCCACTTATTTTTATTTATTTGGAAAAAAAATTCTAAGTGATAAAACTATTTAGAAAAATCCAAAAATACATAACTAAAATAAGTAATTACCATGGCCAGAATACCTAATTATTGAAAAGATACCTAAATCATGGAAAAAATACCTAATTATAGAAGAGAAGCTTGAATCATGACAAAAATGTCTGAATCATAGAAAAGATGTTTAAATCATGGAAAATATATTTGAATCTTAGGAAATATGCCTAAAAGAAAAAAGCTCCTAGATTAGTGCTTTTGTAAAATTCTACAAAAAACCTTAAGAGTTTATTTATTTTATTTGAAAAAGGATTCTTTTAGGTGATAAACTTTTTTTGTTCTTATTTTTATGAATTTATCTTATTATTATTTTTTTTGTTTAATGTTTTGGTTAAAGAAAGAAAATAAATAAATTACGCCTTTCTATCATTTTTCTCTTAATTTCCTTCTTTTTTTCTCCTTTCATTTATTTTCTTTTTCTTTTTTTTTTGCTTCTTCTTCTTTATTTATTTGTAAGTTTCTATTACAATAAAAGAAAAAGGAAAAGAAAAAAAAAAGAATTTGAAATGGATAAAGAAAGAAAGACTTAGACTAAGGACAGTTTGCCGTTCGGATGTTGGGTCATGTAGTTTGGGTCGGGTTAGAGTGGTTGGGTTAGTCTTCGAGTTGAAACTAGAGAAACAAATTGTGAGTGGAATAGATGATGGTGGACAACTCGCTGTAGGCGTCTCCAAATGTTGATTCAAGTGGGAAACATCATTTTGGTGTGGATTTTATTTGAGAATAGGGGTTTATAACAAGTGCCTCGGAGTTTTGCGGTGGTTGAACTCAGTTGCTGGCGATGGTGGTGGTTCACACATAGAGGTAATCGCTAAAGATGAGATAATTGTGTGGCTTGGGGTTTTTGAGCACCATGAGTTCAGCTATGGTGGTGGTTTTCCTTAAATGTGATTGTGGTGGTTAGACTTTTAAAGAGAGAAAGGTGAAGCTTGCGGGTTGAATAGTAGATAGAGAAAGATGTGATTTAAGCACAAATGGATGTTTGATGATGGAAATGAGTCCTTAAACCCCAATTGATAGTGCTCAACCTTCATTTAAGCTTGGAAAGTAAAAAAAAAAAAAAAAAAAAACACACACACATTAAATTTTGAAGATTTGAAATTAATGGGCTTTGATGCCTTTTTTTATTTTTATTTTTTCAATTTTTCGGACTCGATTCAATCCCCAAAAGTTATGTTTTTAGACAAAATTTGAGTCTATATTCAAAGTAAGTCATGTTTCCTATTGATCTCAACATTAATTTGATAAAATCTCATTAAAAGATGGGCTTAATTAAGTAGAAAACATGGCTAGTCACATGGCATATTTCTTCTTTTTTCCTACAGTTCTTGAGCTCATAAGCAGGACAACAACAGAGTATGCCCACCAATTAGGAAGTGTTACATAGCACATTGAAGCTTAAAAAAATGTATAACACTCTTTATTACTTACTAATATGAGGCAAGTGCACCTATCAATTTTAATATAGCGGATGTGAGTTCGAGTCGATCCCTCAGAGATTTTGAGTACTAATATCAACCTTACCTTTATTATTTAACCGGAAAATCGTGATAAATTGAATGAATTAAAAATACTAACATTAACCATCTAAACTAATTATGAGACTTGATTAAGCAAATTAGAAAGCAATAAAACTACAAACGATTTCAAGTATGCAATAACGTATTTAGGAATTATTTCCCCTGGTGTTTAACATGTGACCACTTAAAATATATTCAATTTAATTTCTATTATTCTTGATCGGAGGAATTCACAATTAAAGTTAATACCTTTCTCAAGCATATTAACCCTAATCCTAAATTATTTACCAGAATCTCTTCACTTAGTAATATAACTTAGAATTACATTAATGTATAACGAATTCCCACACAAATAATTAACTTTCCGGAAGAAACATGTATCTTATCTCTAAGTATACATGTAATTCTCTTCAATTATGCTAAGATCTAATTACACATGCAATTTCTCAATCATCATGCATAATATCATATATTAATACTCTAGAATTATCAATCAACAATTAAACAACATAATTGAATCAAGAAAAGACAGAAACTTTACTGAAAATTATAAATTAACTCAAGAGTCACATGAAACCCTAGGTTTCATAATCCTAAATACTCGAATTCTAAGCTATCATAACGAATCTAAAAACGAGTTCTATCAAAAACATAAAATAAACATGGAAAACCCCTTTAATTGATGAACAATCTCTCTAATCTTGAAGTTGATGTTGCTTTCGCCTTTTTCTTCTCTTTCTCCTCAAGTCTCTTCTCTTATCTCGTGTCTCGTTCGTTTCTCTAATGTCTCTCTTGTGTCTAAACCCTCAGATACCCTTTTATATATGTATTATAAGGATTCTGTTTTCGTCACCAGACATGGCCTGGGATATAGCCGTGTCCCCAAGTCGTGTAACTTTCTGCACCATGCAAATTTTTCTACATAACTTCAAAACTTCATAACTTCGTCGTTTGAGCTCCAATTTGAGTGAAACTTGATTCCTTTTCTTCGTTTTCGATCCTAGAACGCGTTCAAACCTTGAAATCAAAATATTACTCAATTAAGTATCAATTTCTTTAAAGAAAACAAAAAATGTAAGGGAAATACTATAAAATCACCATATGAAATATGTTTAAAATCAGAGTTATCAAATTTCCCCACACTTGAGCATTTGCTTGTCCTCAAGCAAATAAATCAAAACAAAACTTTCGGGATAAGAAATGCTAAACAAAATTTATCACTATTTTAGGAAATCGGTGAACGAATACACTTAACCCGAAGAAAAGTAAGAAAATCATTCTCAACTAACTTGCAATAATAAAGTCAACCAATTTCATCTGACCATATTTGAATGCTCTAAAAATAATTAATACTAGAATTCACTAGTTAAAGTTAATTTATGAAAATCAAAGTTTACCCGAGCCATTTAACCAAGGATTCTTAAACTAAAAATTAGATTTAACATCTCGCCAACCGAGAAAGAGTTATAAAAATTTTATCCATTTGACTAAAGTGTATACAATTCTCTCTTCCATCTCACCAAGCACCATAATCTAAAACAAATACATTTTACATCCACTCATCCTCTGATCATCCCCTTAGTTCATACTTTTGTTGAGAGGTCTTTTGAATTTATCTTATTTAATGGACAATTGTGTTAGTAGAGGGAAAGAATCTTGCTCTTTTGACGGACCAAGACCGATTCATACCAACTTATTTCTTATATTGATAGCGGGAAAGAACTTTGCTTTTCTGACGGACCAAGGCCGATCCATATCAATTTTTTCATTAAAATTGGTATTGGGACTCAATCTCGCTCTTCTGACGGACCAAGACGAATCCTTACCAATTTTTTCTATTTATATACTTGTTATTACTTTTGACCTCCAATCATTATGATTTTTCAGGGGTTTTTCAAAAGAAGAATTTCATTTGTTTGTTTGCTAAAAATTATAGGACTCTTAAAAATTTCTAAGAGAAAGGTATACATAAAAGTAAATTTAAAAATAACCATGACTAACTCTCAACTAGTGATGTTACTCCAATCTCAAGTCTTAAAATCCTAAGCTAAATAACTCGTAACTTTGCCTTCCAAAAATTTGACTAATCAATTCTAGTAAAGTATAATAAGATCAATAATAATCAAGATGACATAGTTGATTTGGCTTAATACCAATTAATCACCTATTGCAAGTTAACTTAAAAAGTAATTGGGTCAAATATGAATAATTGGTCTCCTAAACAGTAACAAATTCATATATATCTCTTCCCCACACTTAATAATGTACATTGTCCCCAATGTACCACGAAAAATCATAGCAGCACGAAAAAGCAACACAGGGAAAAAGGAAAAATATGTACCAAAAAGAAACTAATACTTCCCTGCCAGTCAAAAAGAAGCGCAAAATGAAGATGCATCATCATTATATATATTGGAGTTCACAAGCCTTGATCAACAAAAGACAACAAAAAAAATTAGGAACTAAGAAGAGGGATTGGAATCCGTCTCTTCTTCCTCCTCATCAAATGGTGCCTTAGCCATCGTAGCATCATCATCGTCATCACCGTCCTCATCATGTTCATAACTTTCTCTAGCCTCCTCGTCTTCACCACCCTCAGCATCCTCTTCCTCTTTAGCCTCATCATCCTCTTCCTTATCCTCACTCTCCTCTTCATGGGTAGCCGACTCTTTCATTTTAAGAAATTCTTCCATTTTTTCTTGGTGGATATGAAGTTTATCCACACGTTCTCGTATATAACGAACCTCAAACAGTAACAAATCAAATTTATCTTCAAAACTGGCTGAAGACGTCGGGCCCCGAGATGTGCTGTTGCGAGAGTGTCGACCTTGATGTCTTGTTGGTAGGAGATTCATGAGTCGGAATGAATTGAAGCGCATAGGAGTAACTTGGCTAATGAAAGTAAGTGAGGGCCAAGCAATAACCTTAGTCTACATGGCCTGCACTAGTAAAGTAATGTAAGGGCCATAGCAAATATGCCCTTTCTTATGGGTAGTGGTGGCTTGATGGCTGAAGAGTTTGGTGATTTCGATAGCGAGATTGATAGGATGTTTATGTATGACACTGTAGAGATAGAGACAATCCTTGTTGGATACCACCCCGGTGCTAAGGCCTCGGCCAATTAATGTATGGGAAAAGAGCTAGTGAAGAACCCGGTATTTAGGCATGACTAATTTAGAGGCCTTACTCTTGGTTGGATCATAGGCATCGCCAATAGTAATCTCATTCCAAAATGACCCTACTGTGACGCCACGAGGAAAATGATACGAGAGACGTTGGAATTCGTCCGTCCATGTATATCGCTCATCATATAAACCAAGATATCTACCCAGGTGAGTAATGGTCATGTAGAATGGATGGCCACTCAAAGTGAAGTGTAATTTGCGTTTTGGGCCCATGCTAGTAGCACTTTCCTTATCAAGTTGATAAGTGCACAAAAATTCTAGGGTTAGCTCTTTATAAATTGGAGCTTCAAAGGATAACAAGAGCTCCCAAATAGTACCATCCAAGAGCTCCTTCATTTCGGTGGTGAGCTCTAATTGAGCGAGAACATCCCAATCCAGTCGAAGGGTCTCGCTAAAAGGCTTATTCTGAAGTAATTGATATCGTTGCACTTGGTAATCTTCTTTAAATTGGAGCATTGGGTGCTCCATAGGGAGAAGAGTAGCCAGGGGTTCAACTATTGCTCCGGATTATGATGAAGAGGATGCCGCAAATTTTGATTTCTGGCGAATAGTAAGCTTAGCTCGATTTGCCATTTTAATACCTGAAAAGAGTCAACAATCCAAATTAAACACGCACGGCCTTAGTGCACATAGTTGAAGAAGGCAGAGGAAAAGAAGAGCAATAGGGAAGAATGTGAATAGAATGCTCATTGGGGCATTTCAACAAACATATGGAGTGCAGCTAGAAAACTAGTTGGTGGAAAAGAAATGAGTGGCAAACACTTCCAACGAATTTTACTACACAACAATTAACGGGTAAAAATAGGCGTCTTAACATATAAAAGACGCTAAATGACCCAGAATTATTATCTCCCATTGCTAACCCTAACTATCATGAATGAATAAGGATGAGCAAATTAGCCAATAACATTCGGAATTGAGAGAGCACAATGAAATCTAACTAGATGAGGCAGCATTATGGCATATAAGATCAACAACTTAAAGTAATGATGCATGGCATTTATAAATAATCAAAAGAAATCTGCAGGCCAAATGGAAAAACCAATACTCACAAGAGTAGAAATGCAAATAACCAAACAGCTTAAGCATGAGGAAGAGAGAGGAAAATCAATGAGGAAAACTTACTTGGATCAAAATGCAGAATGTAAGAATTGTGGAGAGAAGAGGGAGAATAAGAGAGAATATGAGAGAGATATGTTTGATTGTAAGTGTGTGAGAGGATGTGTGTAATTTAAATAAACTGGTCGTGTGCAAAATCGTGTGATTTTGGGTTGACATGGGTTGGGACACGACCGTGTCCCTTGCCCGTGTAACATTCTGTGCGTGTCGTGTGGAGTTTGGACGGACACGGGCCAGGACATGACCGTGTCTTACGCCCGTGTAACTTTCTGTTCCCGTGTATATAAATTGGATGGACACGGGCTGGGATACAACCGTGTCCCACGCTTGTGTAACTTTCTAAGCTCTATTGTGAAGTCTGGATGCACACGGGCTGGGATACGACCGTGTCTCACGCCTGTATAACTTTCTGTTCGCGGATGGGAAATTCTGGGCGCATACGGGCTGGGACACGACCGTATCTCTTGCCCGTGTAACTTTCTGTGCCCACACAGTGAAATCGAAATCTGGGCGAACATGGGCTGGGACACGACCGTGTAACTTTCTGTAGGTGAGCAGTTTTGAAGATCTGGATAGACATGGGCTGGGACACGACCGTGTCCCTCGCCCATGTATTGAATTAAATTTAAAGATAAAGGAAACTTAAAATAATAAAACTAAAGAGAAAAAGCAAAAATAAAGCTAAAAGGGGAAAGGCTATGACGATAAATTGAAAGAAAATAAAAGAAGCAAAGCAAAGTTAGATAAAACGAAAAATAAAATGAAGAAAACTTAAAGAACTAAAGCATAAGCATAGTTAGACATGGGTTGCCTCCCAAGAAGCGCTTTAGTTAACGTCGATAGCTCGATGGGATACATCTTCTTATGTTAGTTCTGTTGGATGGAGATAAAACTCCTCTCGTCCAACATGCTCTAAGTTTCCATTCAAGTATAACTTCAACCATTGCCCATTTACCTTAAATGTGGCCTTCTCCGGGTGTGTAACTTCAACAGTCCCATACGGGAAAACTCGTGTAATTGTAAATGGTCCAGACCACCTGGATTTCAACTTACTTGGGAATAAACGAAGGTGAGAATTATACAAAAGAACATGATCACCTTCTTTAAATTGTCGACCTTGTTTGATTCGCTGAGCATGATACTTTTTAGCCCTTTCTTTGTATAATTTGGAGTTCTCATATGCATTCGCTCGCCATTCCTCTAGCTCGTTCAGTTGAAGTTTCCTGTGAGAACCTGCACGCTCAAAATCAACATTAGCACTCTTAATCGCCCAATAAGCCTTATGCTCTATCTCTACCGGTAAATGACAAGCTTTGCCATATACAAGTCGGTAGGGTATGGTGCCAAGTAGTGTTTTGTAGGCAGTTCTATATGCCCATAGAGCATTATCCAACTTTTCTGACCAATCTTTCCTATGATACTCTATGGTTTTTTTCAAGAATTCGCTTAAGGTCGCGATTGGCAACTTCCACTTGGCCACTACTTTGGGGGTGGTATGGGGTGGCTATCCTATGTGTAACGCCATAACGTTTCAGTACTTGGTCGAGTTGAGCATTACAAAAGTGTGTTCCCCTATCACTTATAATTGTCTTAGGGGTGCCAAATCGAGAAAATAGGCCTTTCAAGAATTTTTTTACTACCCTAGCATCATTAGTAGGTAAGGCTTTAGCTTCCACCCACTTAGAGACATAGTCAATAGCTACTAGGATATATTTATTTCCATTTGAGTTTGGAAAGGGACGCATAAAATCGATCCCCTACACATCAAATACCTCAATCTCGATTATGGGGTTTTGTGGCATTTCATCCCTACGGGATATATTCCCCACTTGTTGCAACGATCACAACTCTCAACATATCTCTAGGCATCTTTAAATAAGGTAGGCTAATAAAATCCTGCCTCTAGGACCTTATGAGCTGTCCTATTGGCACTATGATGCCCACCCGTAGGCCCCGAATGACAGTGGCTCAAAATTCGCCAACCTTCGAGGTGTGGTACACACCTTCGAATGACATGATCTGCATATACTTTAAACAGGTAAGGATCATCCCAAAAATAATGTTTCACATCAGAAAAGAATTTCTTCTTTTGCTGGTGTTGAAGTCCCTTCGGTATGATCCTAGCAGCTAAAAAATTAGCAATATCTATGAACCAAGGAATTTCTATATCACTTACCTGGGCGATAACATAGAGTCGCTCCTCAGGGAATTCATCTTTGATCTCGTTCTCATCGAGCATTTCCAAGTTTGGATTCTCCAATCGAGATAGGTGATCTGCTACTAAAATCTCAGCGCCTTTTTTATCTTTGATCTCCACATCAAACTCTTGTAGTAACAAGATCCACCTAATCAATCTTGGTTTTGCATCCGGTTTTGCTAACAAGTACCTAAGGGCAGAATGATTAGTATAAACAATCACCTTAGATAGAAGCAAATAAGAGCGAAACTTATCAAAGGCAAAAACAACTGCTAGCAACTCTTTTTCTGTAGTAGTGTAGTTCTCTAGAGCATTCGTAAGAGTTTTGCTAGCATAGTGAATTGGTTGAAAGTGCTTGTCTCGCCTTTGTCTCAGCACTGCTTCGACTGCGTGATCACTTGCACACACATAAGCTCAAAGGGGAGTACCCAATCAGGTACTACCGTGATTGGAGCATTGGTAAGTTTCTCTTTAAGGATATTGAAAGCTTTCAAACACTCCTGAGAGAAAACATAAGGCACATCCTTCTCTAATAGCTTAGTCAAAAGGCGGGCAATTTTCGAGAAATCCTTGATAAATCGCCTGTAAAAACCTGCATGTCCTAAAAAACTTCTTATGGCCTTAACCGAAGTTGGAGATGGGAGTCTTGCAATCGCATTCATTTTGGCAGTATCCACCTCAATTCCTCGATAAGAGATCTTATGGCCTAGCACAATACCTTCTTGTACCATGAAGTGGCACTTCTCCTAGTTGAGGACAAGATTGGTCTCTTCACACCTGGTAAGTACCCTGTCCAAATTATTCAAACAAAGGTTAAATGAGTTGCTGTCCTCCATAAATACCTCCATTATGTCCTCAATCAAATCATCAAAAATAGCTAACATGCATCGCTGGAATGTAGCCGGTGCATTGCAAAGACCAAAAGGCATTCTGCGATAAGCAAAGGTGCCATAAGGACAAGTGAAAGTGGTCTTCTCTTGATCTTCCGGTGCAATAGGTATATGAAATTAACCAGATAAGCCATCCAGAAAACAATAAAACATATGTCCAGCTAGTCGTTCTATCATTTGATCAATAAAAGGTAAGGGGAAATGGTCCTTATGTGTAGCATCATTTAACTATCGATAATCGATACATACACGCCAACCTGTTACCGTTCTCATTGTGATCAATTCATTCTTTTCATTAGGGACTACTGTCATCCCACTTTTTTTTGGAACAACTTGCACTGGACTCACCCATGAACTATCAGAGATAGGATATATCATACCTGCATCAAAGAGTTTGATAACTTCCTTTTTTACTACCTCTTTCATGTTTGGATTCAAGCGTCTCTAGGGCTGCACAACCGGCTTATAGTTTTCTTCCATTAAAATCTTATGAGTACAAAAGGAGGGATTGATACCTCGAATATCGGATATTTTCCAAGCAATGGCCCTCTTATGCTCCTTGAGTACTTTCAGTAACCTTTCTCTTTGTTCTTGTTCCAAATTGGATGCTATAATTACCGGTAATTTGGAGTCCTTCTCTAAGAAGGCATATTCCAAGTAGTCAGGTAATTGCTTTAGCTCCAATACTACTGGCTCCTCAATCGAAGGTTTTAATTGTGCTTCTTTCCTCTTTTCAAACTCTTCAAACCCTTTCTCGATAGAGATAGGTTTATTTGCTTCCAGTTGGGCTACTACCTCGGATTTGACAGGATCTTCCGAAGCTTCCTCCATGCCTAATTGCAAGCAACTCTCCAATAGATCTTTAAAAAGAACTTCTTGCATATAACTAGAAACAAAAGTGTCAGTAACATCTAGAAGGTAGCAAGTATTATCCTGATCGACAGATTTTTTCATAGCCTCCAAAATTTTAAACATGATCTCTTCATCTCCTACTCGAAGAATGAGCTTGCCACCACTAACATCAATGATAGCCCTAGTGGTAGCTAAGAATGGTCTTCCTAGGATAAGGGGTAACTCAAAATCGTCATCCATATCCAGTATTACAAAATCAACTGGAAAAATGAATTTACCCACTCGGATTAATACATCCTCAAATATACCTCTAGGATATGTCACAGATCTATCAGCTAATTGTAAGCTCATGCGTGTGGGCTTAGGTTCCCCTAATCCTAGTTTCTTGAAAAATTTATAAAGCATTAAATTGATGCTAGCACCCAAATCAACTAAAGCTTTGTCAATAAACAGATTACCAATATGACAAGGAATTGTAAAACTTCTTAGGTCTTTTAGCTTCTTGGGCAACTTATTTTGCACAATCGCTGAACACTTTTCATCCAAGATGACTATAGAAAGCTCCTCAAGCTTCCTCTTGTTGGATAACAAATCTTTCAAGAACTTAGCATACTTCAGCATCTGTGACAGGGCATCAACAAGAGGTAAGTTAATATGCAGTTGTTTAAAGAGGTCAAGGAACTTACTGAATTATTGGTCATTGTAATCTTTCTTGAGTCTTTGGAGATATGGGATAAGTGGTTGATATTCCTTCACCTTTGATGACTCTACATCTTCCGTTGCTTTCGTCCCTTTCTTGCTCTTGCTAGTCTCCTCGCTAACCTTCCTCTTAGCATGCAACTCCTTTCCATTTCGAAGTGTTACTGCCTTAACATGTTCCTTTGGATTGGGTTCTGTATTTCCCGGTAGCGATCCCTGCGGTCTTTCAGAGATTAGCTTCGCAAGTTGACCAATTTGGTTCTCAAGGTTGCGATTTGAAGCCTCTTGATTCCTCAGCGAGGATTCAATGTTGGATAAGCGAGCCTTATTGCCTTGAATGTATTTTGTGAGAAGTTCTTCCACACTGGGCTTCTTTTCTTAAGGGAGAGGAGGTGGGAATGGTATTTGAAATCCAGGTGGGCTAAAGTTGGTCTTCTGCTGGCCTTGGTTTTGGTTTCCCCAGGAGAAATTGGGGTGTTTCCTCCATCCTGGATTGTAAGTGTTGCTGTAGAGGTTATTTTGTTGCTTAGGTAGATTTCCTAGATAATCTACCTGTTCTAGTTGTTCTCGTGCTCCATACCCCTACATACCAAAATCACTTACATCCGATTGCACTGGCTGAGGGCTAACTGAGAGTGCATCAATCTTCTTACTCAATAGGTCCACCTTGGTTGCCAGAGCAGTGGTCAAGTCCACCTCATAAATTCCCATGGCCTTTTGCTTGGCTCTAGTGGTTTCCCACTGATAATTGTTCATCGCTATTCCTTCAATCAGGTTTTGTGCTTGCTCAGGTGTCTTTGTGTTCAAAGTACCTCCTGTGGATGAATTAATCATCTGTCTAGTAGATAAATTGAGACCATTGTAGAAGGTCTGAATCTGCATCCATAGTGGGAGGCCATGATGTGGGCACCTCCTGAGCAAGTCCTTAAATCGCTCCCAAGTGTCATAAAACATCTTCGCTTCTAATTGAGCAAAACAAGAAATATCATTCCGAAGTTTAGCGGTCTTTGCAGGTGGGAAATACTTCTCCAAAAATTTCTCTACCATTTCATTCCAAGTTGTGATTGAATTTCTTGGTAGGGAGTTCAACCATTGTTTTGCTCTACCCCTCAAGGAGAAAGGAAATAGTCGCAGTTGAATGGCATCATCCGTAGCTCCGTTGATTTTAAACGTATCACAAATCTCTAGAAAACTAGAGATGTAGGCATTAGGATCTTTATCTTGGAGACCATCAAATTGAACATATTGTTGCACCATTTGTATGACATTAGGTGCAATTTGGAAGTTATTAGCCACGACGGTTGGCCTTGCGATACTAGAGTTAGCTCCAATAAGTGTAGGCCTTGAATAATCGGATATGGTCCGATTTGCTTCATTCCCGTTGTTAGCCATGTGTGGTGGATCTTCCTGCTTGATGAATTGAGTGTTAGCCTCTTCACCTTCTTCCTTGATTTCAACGATTGACTCGTCGTCTATGGTCGCCACAATTTTTCTAGGTTACGATCTCAAATTTTGAAGGGCAGTTCTCTTAATTTCAGGATTAAGTTCTACCGAATCTTCCGAGTTGCTTCGGGTTATGCACTACAAGGGCAATAAATATAAAATCAATTGCAGCTCTAGATAACAAAAATAAACAATGAAAACAAAAGAAAATAAAGAAAAAAAAAATGGTTAAAGTAATAAAGTAACTAGCGTTCTTAATATCGAAAATACCCGGTAACAGCGCCAAAAACTTGATATGAGGCAAGTGCACCTATCAATTTTAATATAGCGGATGTGAGTCCGAGTCGATCCCTCAGAGATTTTGAGTACTAATATTAACCTTATCTTTATTATTTAACCGGAAAATTGTGATAAATTGAATGAATTAAAAATACTAATATTAACCATCTAAACTAATTATGAGACTTGATTAAGCAAATTAGAAAGCAATAAAATTACAAACGACTTCAAGTATGCAATAATGTATTTAGGAATTATTTCCCCTGGTGTTTAACATGTGACCGCTTAAAATATATTCAATTCAATTTCTATTATTCTTGACCGGAGGGATTCACAATTAAAGTTAATACCTTTCTCAAGCATATTAACCCTAATCCTAAATTATTTACCGGAATCTCTTCACTTAGTAATATAACTTAGAATTACATTAATGTATAATGAATTCCCACACAAATAATTAACTTTCCGGAAGAAACATGTATCTTATCTCTAAGTATACATGTAATTCTCTTCAATTATGCTAAGATCTAATTACACATGCAATTTCTCAATCATCATGCATAATATCATATATTGATACTCTAAAATTATCAATTAGCAATTAAACAACATAATTGAATCAAGAAAAAACAGAAACTTTATTGAAAATTATAAATCAACTCAAGAGTTACATGAAACCCTAGGTTTCATAATCCTAAATGCTCGAATTCTAAGCTATCATAACGAATCTAAAACGAGTTCCATCAAAAACATAAAATAAACATGGAAAACCCCTTTAATTGATGAACAATCTCCCTAATCTTGAAGTTGATGTTGCTCTCGCCTTTTTCTTCTCTTTTTCCTTAAGTCTCTTCTCTTCTTTCGTGTCTCGTTCGTTTCTCTAATGTCTCTCTTGTATCTAAACCCTCAGATATCCTTTTATATATATATTATAAGGATTCTGTTTTCGTCACCAGACATGGCCTGGGACATGGCCGTGTCCCCAGGTCGTGTAACTTTCTGCACCATGCAAATTTTTCTGCATAACTTCAAAACTTCATAACTTCTTCGTTTGAACTCCGATTTGAGTGAAACTTGAATTTTTTTCTTCGGTTTCGATCCTAGAACGCGTTCAAACCTTTAAATCAAAATTTTACTCAATTAAGTATCAATTTCTTTAAAGAAAACAAAAAATGTAAGGGAAATACTATAAAATCACCATATGAAATATGTTTAAAATCAGAGTTATCACTTATCACCAAGATCGAAATTATGACCAACATGCATGCAACAAGACTAAATCACTTACCAACTACATTGACTCGATTCTTGGTCCGTTGTCAACAGAGATATCTTTTAATCTATTTCTAGGCTAAAAATGCCTAATTCAAGCCTTTAAAATTAGTTCAAGCGTTTTAAGTCTTAGAAAATGAATTTATTTCCTATATTAGATATATGTGAAAAATTATTTTAAAAAATGGACCAGAACTTTAAAAAGATCCTATTTTTCCTAATTAATTAATTTTTTAATTTTTTTCTTTATTTCTAATTTATAATTTTTTCTTTATTTTTTTTCTTCAATTAGAACCCTTAACAAAATATTCTACAAATATAGGAGGGCAAACATGGGGTATCTATAGTTGTCTTTTTTTTGTAGTAAAGCTTGAGTAAAACTTTGCCACAAAGACAACAACATACACCATTTTTTGCCTTAAGGGGTGAAGTTGCCCTAAGGAGCGATACAAAAAGTTAGCTATCTTAGGCATCCTCTAGGGATTTAACAAAATTTGAATGGTAAATGACACTTTGATGTGCAATTGTACTATTTTAATGGATAACCAAAGTTCCTAGATCTAACTTAATGAAGGATAATAAGGGTTCCTTAAGGATAACTTACACATGAGCAAAAGATAACAAAAACTCCTAAGTTTGACTTAATAAAGGATAACTAAGGTTCTTGAAGTTTTAAGGGAGGATGATTAAATGATCAAAATTCCTTATCTATGGATAACTTTGATATCTTTAGGTTCCTAAGCTCTTAAACAAAAGGATTACTTGGTTTCCAAGACTGAGGACAGTCTTAAGTTCCTAACTTAAGGCCTACTTAATTCTTGTGAAATAACCTAAGCTCCTAAACAATAGGATTACTTAGTTTCCAAGATTGTGGATAGCCTAAGTTCCTAACTTAAGGATTACTTCGTTCTTCTGAAATAACCTACGCAACTAAACAATAGGATTACTTAGTTTCTAGGATTGAGGATAACTTAACTTCTTAACTTAAAGATTACTTAGTTTTAAGACTGAAGATAGCTAGAGTTTCTAATTGAAGATAGCTAAGACTCCTAAATAGCCAAGGTTTCTTGATAAGAATAACTAAGGTTTCTATTGAATATCTAAGTTTCTAAATGGAAGGATTACTCGATTTTCAAGATTGAGGATAGCTTAAGCTTCTTGATAAGAATGACTAAGGTTCCTACTCAATAGCTAAGTTCCTAAAAGGAAGGATTACTCAGTTTTCAAGACTCAGGTTTAGAGATAGCCAAAGCTCCTAATTGAGGGTAGCTTAGACTCTTATTGAATGGTTAAGTTCCTATATGGAAGGATTACTTGAATTTCAAGACTAAAGATATTTGAGACTAAGGATAGCCAAAGCTCTTAGTCTAAGGATTGCTAAGACTCTTGGATAACTAGAGTTTTTATGATGAGAATAACTAAGGTTCCTATTGAATAGCTAAGTTCCTAAATAGAAGGATTACTTAGTTTTAGGATCGAAGATGGCCAAAGCTTCTTGACAAGAATGACTAAGGATCCTATTGAATAGCTAAGCTCCCGAAATGAAGGATTAATTAGTTTCAGGATTGAAGATAGCCAAAATTTTTTAACAAGAATAACTAAGGTTCCTATTGAACAGTTAAGTTCCTAAAAGGAAGGATTACTTAGTTTCAAGATTGAAGATAGCCAAAGTTTCTTGACAAGAATAACTAAGGTTCCCATTAAATAGCTAAGTTCTTAAAAGGAAGGATTACTTAGTTTCAACATTGAAGATAGCTAGAGCTCTTAGTTTGAGGATTACTAAGACTCCTGAATAGCCAAAAGTTTCTTGACAAGAATAATCAAGGTTCCTATTAAATAGCTAAGTTCCTAAAAGGAAGGATTACTTAGTTTCAAGATCAGTAATAGCCAAAGCTTCTTAACAAGAATGACTAAGGTTTTTATTGAATAGCTAAGCTCCTAAAATGAAGGATTACTTAGTTTCAAGATCAAAGATAGTCAAAGCTTCTTGACAAGAATAACTAAGGTTCCTATTGAATAGCTATGTTCCTAAAAGGAAGGATTATGTAGCTTCACAATTAGAGATAGCCCTAGGATTACTTAGTTTCAAGATCAAAGATAGCCAAAGCTTCTTGGCAAGAATGACTAAGGTTCCAATTGAATAGATAAGTTCCAAAAAGGAAGGATTACCTAGTTTCAGGATTAGAGATTACCAAAGCTTCTTGACAAGAATGACTAAGGTTCCAATTGAATAGCTAAGTTCCTAAAAGGAAAGATTACTTAGTTTCAAGATCGGAGATAACCAAAGTTTCTTGACAAGAATGATTAAGGTTTCTATTGAATAGCTAAGTTCCTAGAAAGAAGGATTACTTAGTTTTAGGATCAGAGATAGCCAAAGCTTATTCATAAGAATGACTAAGGTTCTTATTAAATAGCTAAGAAAGGAGAGGATTACTTAGTTTCAAGAACAGAGATAGCCAAAGCTTCTTGATAAGAATGCTAAGGTTCCTATTGAATAGATAAGATCCTATAAGGAAGGATTACTTTGTTTCAAGATTGAAGGTAGCCAAAGCTTCTTGACAAGAATAACTATGGTTTCTATTGAATAGCTAATTTCCTAAAAGGAAGGATTATTTAGTTTCAGGATCAAAGATAGCTATAGCTCTTGATTGAGGATAGCTAAGACTCTTAGAGTTTTAGTATTCTTCCTAAATGGAATAACTGATGGCCCTAAGTTCCTAAACTTACAGATAACTTGGGTTTTCAAGATTGTTCGAGATTTCGAATCTTAAGGATAGCCTAAATATTCACAATTTTTCCAAAGATGGCATCTGACCTAGGGCTAATCTAATGGATGACAAAGGCAAAATTTCAATTTTTTGAAAAACATAACTTTATTCCATGATAACTTGAAAAAATTCTTTTTTTTTTTTCCTTGTTAAGGAGTTGTTAATAAGTATAGATTCTTCATAAGTCCTTATGGCCGCTAAACGGATGATGAGCCTACTCTTTTCTTTTCCTGCCTTAGGGACAATTGTATGATTATTTAACAAATCATCATTTCTTTTAAAACATCTCTTCAAGCATTTAGGGTAGTAATGTCCTTAGAGCTTGTGATTTTCAAAATTTGTTGGAAAATGCTATCTCATAATTGAATGGCTTAGTAAAAAAGGACTTCCTCGTACTTTCGGCTTAAATTTCACTCTAGACTACAATTCCAAATATTATAGTTCATCATGTAAGTGATACACTATGATTAACCTGTTAGGTCTTTCTCGGATTGTAATATAATAAATATTTGGTCATCGATTTAAATAAATGGATAATAATGAAATGGCCTTTATGAAAGAATCACTCTTCAACTCGGATTTACAAGCCAAGAACTTTATAGGTAAAACTAAATTTGTGTTTGTCCTAATTTCAAATTTAACTTTTACCAAGGATAAGTTATCTCCTTAAATCAAAAGGGCCTTTAAGGAAGGGTAGAATTGTAGGTGGGCCATGAGCCATAAGTCGACTGTAATTTATTTAGGGATCATCAATTTCAAGGGAAAACATTGGTACTTACCTCGGCTTCTTCCAAGCTTAATTTTGTTGATTGTATTTTTAGGGCCTTTATTTGAAACATGGGTCTTAATTTAGGAATGGGTTTCTGTGCCTCATATCTTTTTGGGCTTTAGGTCCTAATTTCCTCATTTTTCTTTTCTTTCTTTTTCTTTCTTTCTTAATTTTGACTTAAGATAGAGATGATCATTCCTCCTTTTGGCTTGCAGCTCGAAGTGTATAGTGTTTAGGATATAGGCGCTTCTCCATTTCAAAGGAAATAAGTTATCAATAATGAAAATTACAGTTGAATTGCTGCGACTAGAGCAAGTACAAATTAGTTTTAACTTTTTCTCCTTTTTAATGATCCTAACCTCCAGATTGCCCTATTATGGGGTGGTTTTTGACAAGGTTTAAATTTTGAAATACTCTATTAAAAGGCTTAATGGGGTTGGTGAGGGATTTTATGTTTAAGATATTGAAAAATGAATGCCTATCTTCAATTTAATTTGCATATCAAATTTAAAATGAACCTCCTTTAAGTAACGAGTCCAATAGCTTTGCAATGATATCACTTAATTCTCAAAGTGTTTCAGTGTTGGTATTTGGAATAAGGTTTGTCTCTTTTCATTCTAAACCTTTCATTTAATGAGATAACAACTTATTCATACTCCAAACAATAACTTATTCAAATATGAACTTATTATTTTGAAAGATCTTAATATGTTCCAAAGTACAAAGAAAAGCTAACTCTTATGAAGAATCATTAGAGCCCTTCAAACTTTACATGTAGTTTGGTTGCACTGATCCTGTGTCAATTAAATCTTGAATCTTATTTTTCAGCCTCTAATAAGTGTCTATGGAGTGACCCTTCTAACCTATGTGATAATCACATTATGCTTCCGGATTTCCATGCCAAGGTTTGTATCCTAGTTTGGGAGCATTACAGTTTAGGATATTTGCTTCTCTCAGCTAATGAAAGGCTTAAGAAAGAGTGATAGGAATTGGAGTGAAATGTCTTCCTTAAGTCTTCTAGGCTTACATGGGCCTTTAGCTGCCTCTTGGGTCATTAGACTAAGACTTGGTAGCATGTCCTTCGAGACTTATTATAATAACGGTGCTCTTTTGTGATGATTCTAGAAGCCCTTTCTTTTGTTTTAAACCTTCTAATCTTCTGGCTTATAAGGCTTCCTCAATTCTACTCCCTACTACCATAACATCTGCAAAGCTATAGGTTATAATACCTAAAAGATGCTGATAATATAGCTCATCTAGTGTATTAATGAATGCACATGTTAGGTCTTTCTCTAGTAGTAGAGGAATGATTTTAGTTGCCATGCCCCTCGACCTTTGCACATATTCTTTAAAAGATTCATCATTTTTCTTACTTAATGTGTGTAAGTACCAAATCAAGAAAGCTGTCTTGGTGTTGAACTTGTATTACTCATAGAATGCTCAAGCTAACCTCTTCGAAGTATTTATTTGGCTAAGATTGAGCTGGGCATACCAAGTTAATGCATGCCCTATCAAACAATCTTGAAAAGTTTGTACCATGAGTTTATCATTTTGAACATATCTATCCATCTTGCGAATGAATAATCTAATGTGTAGCTTTAGGCATCCGGTCCTATTGTACTTCTTAAACTCTAGTACTTTAAATTTTTCTAGGTAGGCCTCAATATCAAATGTAGAAAGGTCAATGATCCCAATCTGCTTGAATTGATCATAGCCTCTAAGTATCCTCATTTTCTTAGTGATTTGTTGGGTTAACTTCCTTTTCAATTCTTTTAAACAGTCTTGGTTAGCCTCAAACTTAACTAGCTTTGTATTGATTAGGAACGAATATATGTTAGGCACAAAAGTTGGGTAGACTTTTGGATAGACCTCTTCTAATTCAAAAGACTCAAAAGTTACACTAGCATTTGGATAGTTCTCTTCTACTTCTAAGGTTGGGGCCTTAATATTCTTTCTATAGCAGGCCCTAGAGTGCTCTTCGTTTGATATGGCTAGTAGTAGTAAAGCAATACTACTCGCAAGGAAATTCAACTTATCTACTATTTTTCCCATAGTTTGCTCTAAGGAATGAAACCTTAGCTTAGTAGGATCAGTGATTTCAGGGTTAGCATTGTGTTGTTGTTTCTCTCATTAGCCATTACTTTCAAGAATTCTTGGTAAGAATCTATCCTTGTTAATAATTCTCAAAAAGTTTTTTCTTCCCCTCCCCCGTATTTTTTTTTTTTTTTTGGGAAACTTTTAATTTGAAAGTGAGGTAGTTGAAAAGAAAAACAGGGATAGAAGTATGACCTTAATCTACTAATGAAGAATATTTACATCTTGTAAGTATTTAAAAGCTTACTTACAAGAAGTTTATGGAGTATCTTATATTTATAGTTAGCTACTAATTATTAACAAGGGTAGGGAGTGATTATTTTACAAGAGACGAGTAGTTAAAACCCAAAAGGGAAACTAATATTTACAACTCAAAGAATTTGTACATAGGAACAATTTTGGATATTTATGAATTAGAGGACCTATGACATTCTACAAAGTGGTGAATTTACAAATAGGGAAGGAAAAAGTTGATGGACTAAATTTAATTCTCTGTTAAAGTAAGGAAGGCTATTTACAAATTATAAGGTTTTTAATTATTATAAAGGCTAGCTAAAATAATCTACAAGTATACATGTAATGGCCTTGTTATAAGATGGTGACTTAACTAGAAAATTATTTTACAATATATAGGGAAACCCTTTTGATTGGAAAAACAAGATAAGACAAGAAAACATAAGGACACACAAATGCAATTGCAAATGATTGGTGACTAAATAGTAATGTGGCAATATAAAAGGGTTTAGGGTAGGGACCTTATCGAAATTCCATAATTACAATATAGGGAAATTGAAATGTTATATAAGAATATTATTTATACTAAATTTATAGGAAAACTATAATTTTGCAATGGAGAAGTCCTATACAAAGGATAAAATTACATTTAGTAGTATAGGGAAAGTATATTACAACCTTTTTTTTTTTTTTTTTTTTGGTATAATGGAATTTTGGTAGAGTTTCAACCTTTCATAGGTGACATGCCTCATTACTATTTATTTACCAGTCTAAAAGTTGTATATACAATTAAGGTAGGTTCTAAAGCTCCTTAAGCTCTATAACCTCATACGTTTTCGAGGAAATGGTTCATTGGTCACATTGAAGCTTAAGTGGGGTTGCTTAATTAACCTCGAGTGGTAATTACCCCACTATACTCGGAGCCTATACAATGGCCCCTCTCCTAAGGTCCTAAGATGGTTTGGGTCTTACTGTATTTATCCTGCATTATTGATGCAATCATTCCCATAATGTCTCGAGAATGTTACATGCAAAAATAAATTCAACAATTTAAAAACAAGTATATTATATGAAATAAACAAATAAATAAATAACATGGGTATTTTGAAAGGCAAATTTAATTTTGGAAAGTTTTTAAGTGGTTAATGTTCTTGGCGTTCCTAGTGGAGTCGTTAAGCTGTTGAACCTGATTTTTTCCTGGTTTTTATTATTTTTCTTAACCCGATTAGTATTAAACCTTAACCCATTTAATACTAACCCTCAACTAGGAGTTAAGAAAAACTTGATTTTTAAATGTGTTTTGAAAAATACTTAAAGTTCCTACTTGACTAAGGTCCAACAAAGGTTTAGATTAAAACCAATTGGCTGGATTGATTTTAATCTAGACATTAGGTTGCGAAAAGAATTGATTTAAGAAAAAAAGACTTTGAAAACTAGAGATTTGAGTCTAGTGGCTGACTATTTTAAACTCTTAATGGGTACCATTTTTAACTTTTCAAATTTAGATTTATTTTTGAATATACTCTTAAAAAAATTATCTATTCACATGTAAATAAGCAAATAAAATTGAATTTACAAAAAAGATAAATCAAACAAATATTTACAAAAAGTGAAAAAAGAAAAATTTCCATATTTTAAGTCATCCTGTATTTGTGTATGAGTGCTAATGTACCTGCTATTTAGAATTAGACTTCCATAGTTCATTTAGAAAATTTAACTGTGTTGGTTTCTTTTAGTTTGGAAAAATGGTCGGTTTTACATTTTTATTAATTTTTTTTTCTTGAGAAAGAAAGGATCTTATTTGTTCATTTTTTGGAAAATTCTAAAAGGAATCCTAATTTTTGAAAAAGGTCTACTTATTTTTATTTATTTGGAAAAAAAATTTCAAATGATAAAACTTTTTAGAGAAATCCTAAAATACCTAAATAAAATAAGTAATTTCCATGGCTAACATATCTAATTATTGAAAAGATACCCAAACCATAGAAAAAATGCCTAATTATAGGAGAGAAGCTTGAATCATGACAAATATGTCTAAATCATAGAAAACATGTCTAAAAGAAAAAGGGTCTTAGATTGGTGCTTTACATTTGTAAAATTCGACAAAAAGCCCTAAGAGTTTATTTATGTTATTGGAAAAAGGATTTTTCTAAGTGATAAACCTTTTTTTATTATTTATTTTTATGATGTTTTATTATTATTATTTTTTATTTTTTTTGTTATTTTATGTTTTGATTAAAAGAAGAAAGTAAATACACTATGCCTTTCTATCATTTTTCTCTATCTTTCCTTTTTTCTTCTTTTCTTTGTTTTCTTCTTCTTTATTTATTTGTAAGTTTCTATTATAATTAAAGGAAAAAGAAAATAAACAAAAATAGAAAAATGAATTCGAAACAAAGAAAGAAAGAAAGAGTTAGACTAAGGACAGTTCGCAGGTTGGATGTTAGGTCATGCAGTTTGGGTCAGTTTGGAGTGGTTAGGTCGGTCTTCGAGTCGAAATTAGAGAAATGGATCGTGAGTGGAATAGATGATGGTGGACAACTTGCTGTAGGCTTCTCCAAATGTCGATTTAAGTGGGGAACGACATTTTGATGTGGATTTTATTTGAGAATAGGGTTTTATGACAAGTGCCTTGGAGTTTTATGGTGGTTGAACTCGGCCGCCGGCAATGGTGGTGGTTCATACGTATAGGTGGTTGTCGTAGATGAGATAATGGTGTAGCTTAGGGTTTTTTACCACCATGAGTTTAGTTGTGGTGGTGGTTTTTCTCAAATGTGGTTGTGGTGGTTAGATTTTTAAAGAGAGAAAGGTGAAGCTCACAGGCCGAATAGTAGATAGAGAAAGATGTGATTCAAGCACAAATGGATGTCTTTGCTTACTGTTGGGCAATGGAAATGAGTCCCTAATCCCCAATTTTAGTGCTTGACCCTTGTTTAAGCTTGGAAAGTAAAAAAAAAAAAAAAAGACATACACACATTAAATTTTGAAGATTTGAAATTAATAGGTCTTAGTGCATTTTTTTTTCCATTTTCAGACTTGATTCAATCCCTAAAAGTTACGTTTCTAGACATAATTTGAGTCTAGATTCAAAGTAGGCTATGTTTTCTATTGATCCAAACATTTAATTCAATAAAATCTCGTTAAATGATGGGTTTAATTAAGTAGAAAACATGGCTAGTTGTGTGGCATATTTCTTCTTCTTCTTTTTTTTTTTTTTTTTTTTTTGCGGTTCTTAAGCTTGCAAGTAGGACTATAATAGAGTATACCCACCAATCTAGAAGTGTTACGTGGTGAATTGAAGTTGAAAAAATGTATAGCACTCCTCGTTGCTAGTGTTGCTTGCCACCAGGATTGAACATGTGAGTAACATGCATGTAACAAGACTAAACCTCTTACTAGCTACACTAATGCGATTCTTGGTCCAATGTCAATAGAGATATCTTTTAATCTATTTCTAGGTCGAAAAGGGTTAATTTAAGCCTTGAAAATTGATCTAAGTTTTTTAAGTCTTAGAAAATGAATTTATTCCTTATATTAGACATATGTGAAAAATTAGTTTTACAAATGGACTGAAACCTTAAAAAAATCTTATTTTTCCTAATTAATTAATTTTTTTTATTTTTTTCTTTATTTCTAATTTATAATTTTTTTGTTTATTTTTTTTTCTTTAATTAGAACCCTTAACAAAATATTCTAAAAATATAGGAGGGCAAACATGGGGTGTCTAGAATATTTATTTTGAAAGTTAAAATTTGGATAAATAGTGATCCTTTTAAGCAAGTGTGTAAAATTTTTAAATTTTACAAAAATAAAAATATCACATGATAGCCTATCTAAAATAACATAAATACAATTTTTTTTTCATAATATTTTGGGTAGATTTAGTATCTTTTTAAAATTAAATGAAATACAGGAGAGAAATTTGACTTGCTTGTTAATTAGAGCTTCGATAGCTATAGGGTAATGGAGGGTCGTTGGAAAAACTAGGCATTGTGAGTACTCTATGGTGGTGGAAGGGTTTCATGATAGGTTAAGGTTTGCCTTAGGAACTCACTTAGCTTAGTTCTAACTTTGTTTCTATTTTTATTTTTTGTAATTTTTTCTAAATTAATTCTATTTTCTAGAAATTTTTCCTCTCTTTTTCCAAGTTTTCAATTTGCTAAACCATGGAAGATTTGATATAGTTTACTATTTATAGGAGTTAATTTGCCACATGAAGATTTTTTTTTTCTTCCTTTTTCTTAAGTAGGAGGTGTCCAATTGTTATTCAATTACTTTTGATTCAGCATTGTTAGCTTAATAAGAGTAAGCTACAATGATTTCCAGCAATCTCTAGCAATTTGGCTGCAATTGGATATGTTCTAGTTAATATTTTGATTAAATATTAATATTATATATATTATGTTAGTATTTAGTTATTTTATTAATATATAAGTATATATATCCTATGTATATATGATGTGTAACGTACAATTATATTTCTAATATATTTCTTATTTTTAAGATATATATCTTACTTATTTTTATGAGTTTAACACATATATTATATTATATTATCTCATTTTGTAACCTAATTAATTTATTTCTAAGTTCTCATCACATTTTGAGCTCGGTTTTAAGAATTTCGATCATTTTTATACTATATTGAGTAATCGTACTTCTAAGGGCAAAATTAGGATTTTGGGTCGTTATTTTTGAAATCTAACTTTACTAAGTCACGTTAACTAATTTTTTTATCTTAATCATAAAGTTTGGGTTCAATTAGATAATTTATCCTCAAAAGCCCTAAATCTTGGTTCAATTACCCTAAACACAATTTTAGGGACTTACAAGGGGGCNAATATTAATATTACATATATATTATGTTAGTATTTAGTTATTTTATTAATATATGAGTATATATATCCTATGTATATATGATGTGTAACGTACAATTATATTTCTAATATATTTCTTATTTTTAAGATATATATCTTACTTATTTTTATGAGTTTAACACATATATTATATTATATTATCTCATTTTGTAACCTAATTAATTTATTTCTAAGTTCTCATCACATTTTGAGCTCGGTTTTAAGAATTTCGATCATTTTTATACTATATTGAGTAATCGTACTTCTAAGGGCAAAATTAGGATTTTGGGTCGTTATTTTTGAAATCTAACTTTACTAAGTCACGTTAACTAATTTTTTTATCTTAATCATAAAGTTTGGGTTCAATTAGATAATTTATCCTCAAAAGCCCTAAATCTTGGTTCAATTACCCTAAACACAATTTTAGGGACTTACAAGGGGGCCAAACCTAAGATATCCTATCAATAGATGGGTTTTGAAATTTAAGAAAATCCATTGGGAGAATCGTTACCGATAAAAATTATATAATATTAACTAAATAAAAAGTATATGAAAAGTAAAGTTACTAAAGTATCTATCATTATCTTGCATCCCTAACCTAGTTCCTTCTCCAATTTTCATCACCTCTTTTGTCTCCACATATCTACTCTCTTTTCCTTCATGTTTTAATGTTCTATAAATACATTATAGATGAAGTATGGTATGTTTTTGTGGCTTTTCCTCTAATATGTCCTTATTGCATTGTTTATGTTTATAAATATAAATAATGCAAATCAATTTCCCATGTAATGAATAATGAAGTAAAATATAGTTCTTTGGAAAAAAAAAAAATATGTTTCATAAGTCGTGAAATGGGTGCCCCATTGTAGTAATGGGACAAGTTTTGGGTATTGGGCTAAAAACCTATAGGGTTTTTAGATGGGTTTGAGAATCCTATTAGGGTAATGGGATAGGTCTTGGGTTTCTATGACCGATTCTAAACCTATCCTTTTTACATCGCTACTAATACGTAATAGGAATTAAAGAAATATTAAATGCTTATATAAATTTAGACTCTTTTTCTTTTAAGTGAGAAAGTAGGACATTAATATTAAGAGGAGATTTTAACCCTTAATACAAATAGCAATAGAGCTAGTAGTTTTTGTCCCATGATCAAAAGCATGATAATTGTTTACAAATTATATATTAGATTGTAGAAGAGGTAGAGGAGTTTGACTCTCCTTACATAAACCAAGATAAAAAAAATCCTATTTTAAGAAGGATAAACAAAAGCCTCCTTTTCCCTATTGTTAATGGTGTACCCAACCAGCTAACAAGTTTGCAACTTGGTTAATTTCCCTTAGTATTGGTTTAATCATCCAATCCATAAGCTTTGGTAGCTTTTCCTTGAAATTGTTCAAAACATCATGCAAAAATAATTTGTAATTAGAGTGATGTTGCAAAAGTGTAGTTGTAGTTACTAAATTTGTTCAAATTTTAATGTGTGTAGTTTGCTTAAATGCAGAAGTTAAGCCCCTAGTAAATAGCCCACAATTTTATTGAAAGTATATCAATGCAACCAAGTTTCATTGCAAATCCATATATCCATTTTCCTTAGTTATCCTTGATAACTCCTCCTATAGTTGCTTGACCATTTAATGTAGTTATTGATCCATTAGTATTGAGTTGGATCCATTATGGTTGGGCAGGCAACCATTGAAAGTTGATTTCCTCACACAAATAGACTTTCCTTTTCCTTTTCCTTTTCAAGTAAGCCCCGTACTCATGCGCTTGAGCTCTTACGGATTGAGCTAAATTTGTAGAGGAAGGAGATAATATGTGCAATAGGTGGTTCCTATTAGACCAAAGTCTCCAAAGAAGTATTCTTAACAAAAACTGCCTAAAAGGAAGGATATGTATTAGATCTTTTTTAATTGATTTACGTATTGTTCTTGATCTACGTCTCAAACTCTCTTTGATTGCTACTGTCTACACATGATTCTATTTTCCACATGTGATAATTGTCCTTCTCATAAGTTCATTGACTATTGGTAAGGCTAAATGGAGTACTCTTTATAAGAAAACTTTGACTTTTGGTGGAAATAGAGAGTTCTAAATCCAGGATCATTGATTTGAATTATCTTCTAGCTCCTAATCTTGAATAAGTATATAGTAAATGTCTTTTAGTGTTGCTTACAATCTATTTTTTTGGTCTAGGATTCTTTGATCCTTTATGTTTCTATCTAAGGCTATAGGTCCAGTAGATGATGAAATGAAATGAGAGATTAGAAATCATATGACTGTTTCATTCCAATTCATTTCATTAAGCTAGCACTTCTCAATAATCAATTTTTAGCATTTCTCGGGAGAGGGCCTTGTATGAATGATCTTATTGTTGCTATCTTCATCCAGCTATTAAACCAAAAATTGGTCTCCTTCCCATTTCTAATTGTCGTAAAGTTTAAATTATTTAAAGCTTGCCTACACTACAACATCTCTTTTGTTGTGAAAGATACAGTTGAACTTAAGATAAGCTTAGTGTTAGGTTTCTCTAAAAAATTTTTTGTACTTTTGCTTAATGAGTGTGACCCAAAGAACTTTTCATTTGCTAAGTTCAAAATATCTTTTGTAAGATGAGGCAATATTTCTTTTCCCTATATTTGACAAGCCCAATCCACCTTTCTCTTTAGGTTCTACTATGTCTTTCCAAGAAATCCAGTGTACATTTTTTTCCCCCCATCATTTGAACCTTTTTAGATGAAGTTAATTGTTATTTAAGACAACTTATGAATGATTTTTGCTGTAACTTACATCATTGCAATAGGCTGGCAAGGATTTTAGAGTTGATTTTGCTAAAATTATTCTACCAACCATACTAAGAGAAGTTGTTTTTCAACCTGCTAGCTTTTAAAAAAGTTTTTCAATAATAAAATTGAAATAAGAGGATTCAGGTTTGAAACCAGTGGTTAGAGGGAAACTTAAGTACCTACCAAAGGAATTTAGCTTTTTGAAGCCAAGGAGGTTTGTTAGCTATGATCTCTTGTCCAAATTGACATTTAAAGAAAGAAAACACCTAATTTATTTTTGTTTACTCTAAAACTTGATAATTTCTCAAAGGATGACAAAGTGTATTGAATAGTTCTTACAATTCTTCCATCTGCTTGTGTATAGAGAATGATGCCATTTGCAATAGCAAGATGAGATAGGGAAAAATTGGTACCTCTAATGTAGAATGGATTCTAGTTCCTCTGAGACCCCTCCCACTCAATCATTCCACTTAGTATTTTAATACTCAAAATCTAAATATAAGGAGATATAGGGTCACCCTACTTATTTCCCTCAGCTGAAATGAGAGGAGGAGAGGGCCATTTACAATAACTTTAAAAGTTGATGATGATATACAGTTTAGAATCAAGTCCAACCAACAATTTGGGAAGTTTAGGCTCTATAATACCTAATAAACAAAGTCCCATTCTAGAAAGTCAAAAGCTTTCTCTAAGTCCAACTTGATGTTCATCTAACCTTTTTAATCATTTTTCTTGGCAACTATGTGAAATTTCATTTAGTAGAATAGTATTGTCTATTGCTTTTCTTCTTGGAACAAAACTTGCTTGAGCTGGATGTATTAAAAAGTCTAGCAAGGGCCTAACTTTGTAGACTAAGATCTTTGTAACAATTTTGTAAAGGGTGCTACAAAAGCTTATTGGCCAGAAGTTCTTAACATTATTTACATGGCCATTCTTAGGCATTTGGTAATATTTTGCTCTAAAAGATACTTAAGATTAAGTTCTTTATAGAATTGCCAATAAAATTCTTACTTGACTTATAAAATAGGGCATGCAACCCATCTTTCCTTGAATCTTTCCATGAGCTAATATTCTTTAAAGCTTCTCTGATCTTTATCTATAAACTTATATTTTACTTAGGACTAAGACCAGCATGACAATAATCTTGGATTAGATTAACAATTGGGACATGCACTTTTAAGGAAGAGTATGACTTAATAAAGTGAGAGTTGATTAAGTACCTAATATGCTCCTGATCATAACTCCAATTCTCCTAGTCATCTTGTGGGCCTAAAATCCTTTTTTTTTTTTTTGGATCTTTTGATTAGAATTGCTGTGTGATAAAATTTAGTATTTCTTTCTCCTTTCAATAGCCAAATTTGTCTAGACTTCATTTTCCATAGGTTTTCTTCTCTATCTAGAACACATGTAGGACAATTCCTTAAATGATCTTTTTCTCTCAAAAGATGAGGAGTTAGGTAAAGAGTTATGTGATTATCTACCTAGTCTAATTTTGAGAGAGTAGCTTTTTCTTTTTTCTTTTTTATTTATATTATCCCAAAAAATTCTTTGTTTTAGACCTTAAAGTGTTTTGGTAGTAGATCAATTGCTTTTAAATAGTCTTGTCTAGCATCCTACCATATACTCTGAATGAGTGGAAGGTAATCTTTGTGGGACAGCCACATAAGTTGAGATCTAAACAGTCTATTCTTGAAGGGGGTAGGGTTATATGGATGAGTAACTAGGAGGATGGCATTATATTTAGAAGGCCATTTCTAAATGTGAAAAAGTTTACTTTCATGATATAACCTTCTGCATGAATCATTTGAACAAGCTTTATAAAGCCTTTTTTGAATCAAGGTGGATAAGATTTCATTATTGGACCAAGTGAGCTTAGGGTTGACAAATCTCATATCAATTAAACCATAGTCAAGCATGCATTGCGTATATTGATAGGGTTGATTTCTTCGAAAAGATTCTCTAACCCATTTTCCCAAAGTGCTAGTAATGCCATTAAAATCACCAATCATACACCATGGTTGTTGATTAACAATTGCTACTAAGCTTTTAATATTTTGCTAGAATGTGTGCTTTCTACTTGGGTTTGGTGGCCCATAAACTGGAGTTAGGTACCAAGAAATAGTAGAATTTTTAATCTTGCATAACAGATGGAAGGTTTAGGTCATTTGCTTCATGACATCAATGTCTAGAACATTCAATATGGGCAAAAGTCCACCACTTTATCCTTTAACCTCTTCTACTGTAAACCCATGATATTGTGATTTGTGATAATAGGTATATGCATTTTGTGAGTTTAATTTGGTTTTTATTAGGATGGTAAGATCAGGCATGTAGTTATTAATGATGTCCATGATGTCTTGCTGCTTTCCTTAGGTGTTCATCCTACTTATGTTCCAACTAAGTATTTTTGTTTTCCTAACAGATAGAGATAGGGATTCTTTCTTCCTCCATGATTGATGTCAACATTCTATTCTAGATGTACTCTCTTGTTACCCTTCTAATCACTTTTATCTCTACGTTGAACTTACATGGATTGTTTTCCATCTCCAATAGGGCTAGGACTATTTTAGATTCAAAAAAATGAGTTGATGATGAAAGAATTTTATTTATTTTTTATTTTTTTTCAGAATCATTACTATTGGGATTGGGTGTTCTAGAAGTGCTAAATCCTCCATCTTGACGATTTGATCTACTAAGACTTGTATTGTCCTTTACCATTTTTCCCTGATGTATGTAGTCCTAATATCGTTACTTAGTACAAATGCACGCATTTGGACTTGATAAGTTTTCTTGGTGGCAATGGTCAATCTTGAATTGGTTAGTATTACCTCTACTTTTGGGTAAGTAATTTGTACAATCATTGTTAGGACTAAGTTAGGATTCACCTTGTGACCATGCAGTCTCCTCACATCCACTAACTCCACAGCCACTCTTTATGTGTGTTCCCAATCTATTAGGAAGAGAGTTTTACTCCTGTCCATGTTGGGAAGGTTCAAGTGTAGTCTTAGGAGCTTGATGATCAACGTTAGAATGGCTCTTTGATCTATTGTTATTTTGGTTTCTAGTTAGTTTCTTTACTTGGGTTATCCTTTTCCTTTGAGGCCTGTGTGTTTTAGGTGGAAGCTTAAAAAATAAAAGACCTTATGATAGGGTTTTTTTCATTTATGTCCCCATTAGTGCTCATTCCTTCTTTAGTAGGTCTATTTTTATTTGTCGTGATAGTTCCCTTATCAACATTGATTTCGAAAGTAACTATTGCATTTAATTCTTTTTTTTTTTCCTTTTTCCACCCAATGTTTAAATTGGCTATTTTGGGGACACTTAGTAACTAACCCTACCATAGCATGATTTGCTACTTTTGCTGACTAAGAATCACCTAAAAGATATCCTACGTTAGATTTGGAAATGGTGGTTGTAGCATCATTACTATTGCTTTTATTATTCAAAATTTTCTTTTTCTTATTTGTTACTAAAATCCAATCTCCATATGGGCTTTTTTGTTCGAGATCTAGGTTTCCTAAGGGTTAGCTTTATCATGTAAACATGGGCTCTTTCCTTAATGGATTAGCTCCTAATTGAGCTTGAGACTAGGGATCATTCATTGTGTTGGGTTCTAATCCATCTAAAAACTCTTGGTTTTGATTTAGGCCCTCTATTTTGTTAGATGGATCTTTTTCAATTATTTAAGGATAACCTCTTATCATATGTCCAATGTATTGAGAGGATGTGTAACATTTTTGCCTTTGTATTGAAGTTTAAACACCATGTTATCTATTCACATTAAATGTAGTAAGGGCTAATGAAAATTTACCTATACACAAAGCCTAGCAAATCTACCTCTTTCTACTTTTGTGGTATAGGTATCTACTTTGAATAAGGGTCTAAATTCCCTTCCTATTTGTTTCAGATAAGAAAGATCATAGAATTCTAGGAGCTAGTCATAAATCCTTACCTGAACTAGAAATGAGCTTAAGATTGAAGTTGAAGGTATCAAAATTGGCTTCCAATTTCTCATGGTTAAGAAATGGCTACTAACAAATCAAGGCTCTTCTGTGATTACTAAGTTTAAATCTTTAAGACTGCTAAAGGAAACTATGTAGAAACTTGACCCTATAGTAATCATGCTAAAATTATTTATAAATTTCCATATATGCCTGAGCTTTTGGGATAGAAGTTTATAGCCTAATGACAAACCATAAACTTTCATAACAATTGTGCTCTTCTACTTAACATATGGGTTTTTTTTTTTTTTTTTTTACTGCAATGAAAAGAAGATAGATTTCACACTTAGAGGGTCAATGGATTGATCAGTTCCTTTTGTCTTGTTGCCGTATTTCATCCGATAGCAACTCGCATCAAAGATCCCATGATTCTATTGAAAACTTCAGTTTGTCCATTGGTCTGTGGATAGCAGGACGTATTGTACAATAGCTTGGTTCCTACTCGCCTCCATAATGTCCTTTAGATGTGGCTCATGAACTTTGAGTCTTAATTCGAAACAATGGCTCTAGGAACTTCATGAAGTTTGATTACTTACTACCCAAAAGAAAAGAGATAGCTGAAGCATCGTTAGTTTTGAAACAGGGTACGAAATGTGATATCTTACTAAATCGATCTACAACCCCCATGATGAAGTCCTTCCCTTGAGATGTCCTCGACAATCTTAACATAAAGTCCATACTCAACTTGGATCACAATTTGGTTGGGCAAGGGTTGGTAGTATCCTTGCTCTGTTCGACTCTTTGCTTTTTGGCAGATTGCATACTTTCCCAGTACGGATTTGACATCTCTCTTCATCCTTAGCCAAAAGAATATGGAGGATAGTACCTCATGGGTTTGGCATTGGCCAAAGTATCTTGTGTGCCTCACACATTAATAATTCTCTAGTTGAACAGGTCAGGATACATAACTTCCTCTTCCTGAATAAGTATTTGTCTTCCTTGTGATAGTCCCCTAATGTCCATCCTTCCTCACATCTAGCATAGATAGGACCAAAGTGTGGATCCTCAACATACAAATTCTTTGTGGTTGAAAAATCGAGTAACCTTATTTGCAACTCAATCAAGAGGGTATGTCATCTTAATAGGGAGTCAGCCACTTAATTGTTTCTTCCATTCTTGTATTTTACAACATAAGAAAAACCCTCCTCGAACTTGATCCATTTGGCTTACCTCCAAGATAACTTTGGTTGGCTCTTTAGATGTCTCAAGGATTCATGATTGGTGTAGATCACAAATTCCTTAGATAGTAGATAGCATTACCATATTGTTAAGGCTTGGATTAATAGATAGAATAGTTGAGTGTAACTCCTCGAAGTTTCTCGCTGAAGTAAGCAATAGGTCGGCCTTCTTGCATCAACATAGCACCTATGCTTAGTCCAGATGCATTATACTTTACTTCGAACACCTTATTAAAGCTTGGCAAAGCTAAGATGGGGTCTCCTTTCTTTCACCTCCTCAAAACTCCTCCTCTCTTTCTCTCCCCATTTGAATTCAACATTCTTTCTTGACAGTTCAGAAAGTGAGGCAAAATCATATTGAATTCTTTATGAATCAGAGATAGAACTTCATATGTCTATAGAATAGGTTAGCTCAGGCAATTCTATGATCGCTCTTGTTTTCTCATCATTAACTCAGATGCTACCTCCACTCAGAACAAACCTCAAGAGGATCGCCTTGGATCGGAAAAAGTCGTACTTCTTCATATTGGGGTAGAGTTGTTCAGCTCGAAGTTTTGTAAAGACTCTTTGAAGATGCTCTTGGTGAGTCTCTAGGTCAAGGCTATACACTAGAATATCATCAAAATAAACTACGATAAACCTTCTTAATAATTCTTAGAGCATATGATTCATTATGCGCATAAATGTGCTCGAGGCATTGGACAGCCTAAACGGCATTACAAGCCATTCATATAAACCATGTCATGTCTTAAATGCAGTCTTCTACTCATCACCCTCACGCATTTGAATTTGATGATATCCAGATTTAAGGTTGATCTTAGAGAACACTCTTGCTCTGCTTAATTTGTTTAGCATGTCATCAAGCTTGGGTATAGGATACCTATACTTGATGGTGATTTGATTGATCGCTCGGCTATCCATACACATCCTCTAAGAACCATCCTTCTTTGGCACTAATAAGGCCAGAACAATACAGGGGCTAAGGGACTTGCGCACATACCCCTTCTCCATTATCTCATCTACTTGCTTCTATAGCTTGGTGGCCTGTTCGAGATTCAATTGATAAGTAGGCTTGTTTGGTAGTGTAGCTCCTGGCTACAGGTCAATCGCGTACTCAATGCTTGGGATTAGGGGTAGACCTTTTGGAAATTCCTCTAGTAAGGATCCTATCTCGATAAGCCACTCCTCCTTGAGTCTTATCTCTAAAATTCTTTGGACAACATATAGGTTGGTCCATTTAGCTCCATCTCCCTTTTCAGTTCGACTCAGGTCATCACTAAAGCCTCTTTCTTCATGGTTCGTCTAAGTTGGGGCTGCATGACCTTTACTTGCTCAGCAATCATAGGACTCAATTTCGTCCTTTTGCCACCATGCTCCACAGAACATGTATTCCTCCTTCTATCATATATAACTGCTCGATCAAACATTCATGGTCGTCTAAGTAGAATGTGCGACGCACTCATGGGTAGCACATCACATATCACTTCATCTCGATATTTGCCAATGCAGATTGGAATAGACACTTGCTTGTTCACTAGGAAAGCCCCTTTATCACTAAGGCAATGAAGCTTGTAAAGTTTTGAGTGGGGTAGGGTTGGCAATTTCAATTGTTGGACCATAACGATAAAGGCTGCATTGGTGCTACTCTCACTATCAACTATCAAGATGCACAATGACTCATTCACCTTGCATCCAATATGAAAGAGATTTTCCCCTTGTTTGTCTTCAGGTACGGGGCTAATGCTCATCGTCCTCCTCAACATTACAGTGGTTGGCATAAAGTTTCCTTCTTCACTATAGATAACATCCTCTTTAGATAGTTTGGTTTGTTTGTCCTCTTTCAATTCCTTTACTTCTTCGTTAGTACTATCGACCTCAATAGTCGGCACCTCACTTCGGATCATCATTGTTTGCCTACTTAGACACTAAGTGGCCATGTGTCCAAATCCTTGGCACTTGAAACACTTGATCTTACTTGTCTTCCTCCCTTAACTCTAGCCCTTCTCAAATTTCCTTGAGGGTTCCTTCTCCTTAGCTTGGGCAGTCTGAGCAGGTCAGGTCTTAGCAACCGTTCTCGATTTTGTTTGCATTAGTTTACTCAGAATAGTTTGGCTATTGCCTAGTCAGCTAACAGGTGGTCAAAATCTTCTTATTCGGTACCTTTCTATCCTTTAGGCAGCTTAGATTGCATCATCAAGCATTCCAATATATAAGGTTTCTAAGACATCCCCAATCTCATACTTCAATCTACTAATGAATCGAGATACAGTTCGGTCTTCTAGCCATACGACTTCACATCGAATCATTAACATTGGAATTCCTTAACATAATTGTCTACACTTGACCCTCCTTATCTTTGCTCTTGTAGTCTTTTGATGGCATCCTGCAGATAATAGCTTGTCTTAAACCTTCTCTATATAACCCTCTTCATTTCATCTTAAGTCCTAATCTCTCGTTCTCCTTCCCTTCTTTTGGTGGCTTGTAAGTTTTTCCACTATAGAGTGGCATAAATAGTGAATTCCAACATAGTAAGTCTAACCTTTGCATTATTGGGTATGTCATGGCATTCAAACTACTTTTCAATTCCATCTACCCAATCTAGGTAGTTCTCGGTATCACTACTTCTAGAAAAACTCAGAATATGCATCCTTAAGCCCTCAACTCTAGGGGCTTGTACATTTCTTTCATCAGGCTCGTAGTATTCCTTTGCCTCGTCATTTCTTTCCACTTCTTCCTTAATGTCATCAAGTGCTAGCCTTTGTCTAGCATCCCTACTAACTCCTTCAGCTTAGGGTGGTTGGGGCATTAACACGGCTAAACTGACCATTGCCTCACTCTTGCTACTTATGTTCTCTAATAAGGCTATTTCTAGCTCGCTGCTTGTCTTCTTGGATAATAGTCACCAAACTAGCTACCAAATTGATAAGCTTATCCAAGTAGTCACCCATTAACTGAGGTATGAAGGTTCCTTCCTACCCTTGGCTATGTTAAGTACTGCTTTCTTAGTTTCCTAAAGTTCCTTGAACACTTGAGTTTGACATTAATGGTTACTTCACAAAAATTAATGTCTAATAATACCACTTGAAGATCAATAACTGATACTCCAACTACCACAACAATTACACAACAAATGAACAGTCTTCCATACTCTGTTTTTGTGTATCAAAAATAGGAGAAAATAGAGCATAGAACACTTCTCAACTACTAAACTCCAAAGTTAACAATAGAATCGTTATCACATGAGAGTGGTAACAAACCACTCAAAGAACATAGTAGCAGAATCCAGCTTTGTACATAGCCAGGCTTTGATACCAAGATGATATAGATTCTATGGATGAATATACGAACCCAATATCATGCATAACCAAAAGGGTAGGTTCAGGCTACGAGATGGCTCGAAGAGTAAATGATAATTGAGGATGAGCAAGGGTTCTCGTATACCGATGAAGGATATGATGCACTAACGCCTCATACGAGCTCACGTCACACTCGATATGACGTATAAGTATAGCTAGAGGTCACTCGCTATTAGTCCATACTCAATAGGTTAGATAAGAGTAGCTTAAGAGTAAGTAGGAGGACACTTAGCTTAAGAGGGAGTAAAAGTTTAGTGTATTCTTTATGCATATGATGATATAGTTATTACATTATGTGAGTATCTATAGTACTTAGTTAGGGTAAGTCCTAAATTGCAGAAAATTACAGACATGTATCCCTACTTGCTAAACAAAAGAGAATAATTTACAACGAAAGCATGTAATTGTGCAAAAAGAATATCTACCATTAGGAAGGATAGTATGGATGTTAGAAAGGATAGCATATGTACGTTTGATGCTAGAAAGGACATCACATACGCATTTTGCTCAATTTGTAATTTTGACAACATTGTGAGCCAAGTTAGGGTGTGTATTTTGATTAGGTATGTTCGGTATTGGTAATTCAGCACTTTGATTATTAGGGCTAGACATGGGTTGGTTTAGGGGTGATTGACATTCAAGTCGACCTCGGATGGTTGGCTCCTAACAATTGTTAGCTCAACCTCGACATTGTAGAGATGTCTCTTTTCCTGATTTGGTGCTTAAACTAAGGTATTGGAGAGGGGTCGGCTCCGTATGTTGGTAGATTAGCTCAATAGCTTCCTAGATGGTATGGATAGCAAAGCAGCTCTACAGATCAAAATGAGGAAAACACTGCTCCTCAATGCTTAACTCACTTTGGATAGCTTAGTGAACCATCCCAAAAAGCTCTTGGGTTTGGGAACGCGTGATCGGTCCTTGATCCCTATCACTTAAAGATTCAGTCTTTTAGTTAATTGTGCTTACATGATAATTCATATATTCTTGTTTTAATTTTGTTGCTAAATTTAAGCCAATTACTTTTTAGGTTATTATTCTATGGATAATGGCCAAAAATAATATTTTATACTTTTATTATGCCAAAGTGAAAATTACTATAATCTAGTTGGGAAGTGAGGGGGAAATAATTTTAGAATAATTAAATAGAAATTTTTTCCATTTTTCTTTTTGTTTTATTTTGCAAGGAAATTTGTTGTGAAAATTCCATGCACAAGAGAGGAAAGTTGTCCTATTAAGTTATGAATAAGGTTAGTAGTTTAGGATATGATTCACGAACTCTAACATAATACAATTATAAACAAGTTATACAACATGAAATGGTAACATAACTCATTTAAACATGATGTGATTCATATTTGTGTTGCATTCAACTCGCAAATATATTTATGAACTTGTCTATTAAGCAAGTTCCATAAACAAGTCTTGCATTTGATCCATGAACCCATTTAATATTAAAATAACTAATACTTTAAAATTTAAAACAACATTAATTTCTCTTTGTCATGAATATGTAAAGAAGGATGGCATAGTATACATTTAAATATTGGTAGAAGTAATATCAAAACTCAAGATTCTATTATTTTATTTAAATATTTCAATCCTTTAAAAGTATTCAAACACTTGGAGTTATCAAATGAATATACGAGGAGTGGCATATAATAGTTAAATTAGGCATATTGAGTAATTGGAAAACCAATCAATTTCAATATCCTCAAGTTGTAAAAAATAACACATGATATCTTAAGCATATCGGTATCTATGATAGCTTTAGAATCCATACTAGTACTGAAGATCAAATCCTTAATCAATGTTGTAACTTATTGAATTTAGAAATTGTAGAAGCTCTTTTATATATAAAGAATTAACTCATTTGAGAAGGTAATTGAATTGTTTTTACAAATATTTCAATATCATTTATTTTTTATTAATATAATTTTTTATATGAAAAGTTTTTTATTATCTCTCAAGGAAATTACCACTAATAGTAAGATCCTATTAAGATATGGTTCAACTTAATATCGCGAAGTATGTAGTCAATTAATATTTAGATTTGCTTTATTTGATCAATCTTTACACTCTTAAACTTTTGTTAGGCAATAATTTTGTGTTTAAGTATTAAGATTACATCATTTTCATTTACAAAATGATAATTTTGTGATCATATATCTTTCTTATGTATTTACAACTTTTTTATAGAATAAGTTACAACTTTTTAATCGATAAATAGGTTCAACCCAAATATGAAATACCTTTATTAAAAGGGTTAAATACGATCAATAAAAAGGTTGTGTTTGGGTTAATGTTTTAAGATATGATCACATTTAAATATGGATACAAGATACAAAGAGTTAATATGAATTGCTAGCTCTAACTAGGAATGACCTTTTCTTCTTAAAATGCTTTACTATATTAACACCATAATCTTTTGAAGGTTTTTTTTTTTTTTTTGAAAGATAAAAGGTTAGTTTACTTTTTCATCTCTAACAAATATGATACAAGTAATATTATCTCAATTCAATTGTGTCAATTTTTTAATAATTGTTCGTGGTCTCTATATCGGGTTCGAATTCCCCATCTCCCAAGATTGTAATATATAACTTAGTTAATAAAAAAAATTATGTCAAATTTTTAATAATTCTATTTCATATAAGACCTTTTAACATAATAGAAAAATTCTAAAGTTTGATTAGCTAGTGATATAAGAATATAGTTAAAGAAACATCTATTTTGTCAATTTTACTAAATTCTTTTCAATATGTGGAATATTGTCTTGTGGTACCATTTATCTATAATATCAAAGTGTTTGAGAAGGATTTTGTATCTTACATTTGCATTTTCAAAGTAAAGTAGTTATTTAGGCAATTACATAAAATCAAAGAAAACAATAGTAAAGAAAATTTATTTAGAGCAATTATATAAATGTGTATGTCACTCTTCCTTTATTAAAAACATATTTTTAGAAAACAAGCTTAGGTGATTTATTTACTTAATTTTTTAAAATAATCCCATATTTGATTAGTATACTAAGTTTTTTTTTTTTTAATTACTATTTTTGTTAGAGGTTTAAGGGCCATTAGCTTATTTATAAGACCATATTAGTGGAGCAAAATAACAAGAATATTTGAGGATTAGAGCTTGTGAGTAGGATGTAAACGAGATGAGTCTACTCACAAGTTACTCGAGTTCGACTAAGTATTTACTTGAACTTGATTTCACCACAATTAAGCTCAAAGCTCAAGTTGCTCAAGCTACTCAAGTAACTTATCTAGTTGAGCTCAAGCTTTATGATATATGGTTCAATAAGCTCACGAGCCTAATGAAACTTTAATTAAACTTGAGTCAAGTTTAAATATTGGTCTAGTTTGAGCCAAGTATAAAAATTATTATTTTTTAATTAAATTTATAACATCTGTTAAGATTATCAAGTTAAACTAAGCTTAATCGAGTTCATATCAAGCTTATCGAGCTTTATTTCGAGTCGAGCTTATGCTTTATAATTAAAACTCTATGAAGTCTGAGTATAGCATTGTATTGTCTTGGCTTGGCTCAATTTGACTCGTTTACAACCTTGCTTGTTAGATAATTGCAAAATAACTATAAGTGACTTAAGGAATCTAACATAAGAAAATGTGGTTTTCTTTCAATTATAAATGATGATGATAATAAGAAGGGGTAATTAGGCATTTACCTATGTTTTTGGGCCTTAACAACAATGCGATCTATATCATTGTTTTGATACTTACATTTCATAACTATTTATTCATTTTAATTGGGAACCCATGTCAACTTGTAATTGGAAGACAAATGATTAGTTTAATCAAATGATATAATGAATTATATTTAATTAACTATTAGATAATAAAACAGACTGGAAAAAAGAGAAAAACACACCAAATAGCTGAATAAATGACATCGATGAAATTTGTATGGACATTGTCAGCCAAAAGTTCTTACCTCTTACTATAGCAAGCTAAAAATAATATAAGCTGCGACATGTTGATTGAATACATTATATATATATATATATATATTAAGATTTAAATAATATATTTCTAATTCTCTTTTTGCTTTCAATATTAGACCGCTACTTTACAAGTTAGTTTTGAAAATATGTGATTTAACAACGGAGAGGATGGCGCTGCAGGTATTGAAGTGAACTTAAATAAATGTAGGGAAGCCTTATGTGAATGGAAACATAGAGAAATTCCTAATTTTAGCACTTAACTTAATATCATGTTGGAGAAACTGAGTCAGTTGCAAGGTCAAGAAGTTAACAACTTTTATGAGCAAATGAAAATCAAGAAGCTAGATGATCTTTTTTTTTTTTATGAAGGAAGAATAATATTGGTTGTAGAGATCTAGAGTGAAGTTGTTAAAGGAGGGTGATCAAAATACTTTATTCATTGATTTACCATTCAAAGAAGGTAGAAAGAAAAATTTGTGTATTAAAAATGAACAAGGGAGATGGCTTATGGATGAGAATAGCATTATGAGGTAGTTTAGGAGGTTTTATGTGAAGTTTTGCACCAATGGTAGAAGAGATTGGGGAGATATGCTACATGGCATTGGTGCAATGGTTATAGGAAAGATGAATTTAAACTTGGGATGTCCTGTGACACTAGAAGAGATAAGAGAGGAGGTTTTTCAAATGGGCCCATTGGTAGGCTTAAGCCAAAATAGTTTTCTTGGTATATTTTATCATTCCAATTGTACTTCTATTCAATAAGTCTAACATCTACTATCTAGAATATTTTCTCTTTAGGTAGTCTCTTGCCTTCTTTTAACAAAATTGATATTGTGTTAATTCTAATGGTCCCTAATCTTGAGTTTGTGTCTTAGTTTTGTCCTATGAGTTTTTGTATATGAAATTTTTTCCATGTTCTCAGTAATAGGCTTAAACAGTTTTTGAATTTAGTTGTATATAAAAACCAAAGTGCTTTCTATTCGACCAAAATGATCTATGTTAACATCCTTATAATAGATGAAGTTTTCCAATTTTTGAATACAAAAAGGAGACTTAAAAAGTGTGTTTATGTGATAAAAATTGATGTGAACAAAGTATACAATAGAGTTGAATGGGACTTCCTAGAAAGTGTTTTGAAAAAGTTAGGTTTCTATGATCGATGGGTTCATTGGATAATGTTATGTGTTACTACGGTTTCTTATTAGGTGTTTGTAAATAAGAAGGCTGCAAGTTCATTCTAGGCAACCAAAGGTATATGGCAAGTGGATTGATATCCCTTACCTTTTTATTCTACTGTCAAATGTCCTCTCTAGAAGTCTTCATAAAGCTATTAATAATGGGACATTGCAGGGTATTAAAATAGGAAGGTTGTATCCTATTATTACACACTTACTGTTTGCTGACAATTCTTTGTTCTTTTTTGAAGCAAGTGAAGATAATGTATCAGAGCTTAAGAGGCTATTGAGAGAGTACTGCCATGCATCTAGTTTAGAAGTGAATTAGCATAAATCAACTATATTCTTTAGTAACAATAGCTTGTAAGAGCTTAAGACCGGGTAGAAAGAGAATTTTAGAATTGAAGCAATTTAAGATATAGGAAGATCTTTGGGACTACCATCTGTTTGGAGGAGGTCAAAATTTAAGGCTCTTAGATTTGTGAAGGAAAAAATATAAAAACTCCTTTAGGGTTAGAAGCAGCAAACCTAATCTTAAGATGGAAAGGAGGTCCTTATCAAAGTTGTGGTGAATGTTATGGGTTAAAAAAAGGAGGAGAGGAAAATTTGGAAAATTTATTGGATTAAATGGGATAACTTGAAAGAGTCTAGGCTTAGTGAGTAGTTCAACAACCTAAGGCCTTATGGTTGAATATTCTCAAGGTTAAGTATTTTCCCAATCGTCAAGTTGTGTAAGTAAAAAGCGGATTGAGAAATTCATGGGGATGGACAAGTATTTTAGAGGGATTAGATGTAGTTAGGAAAAGGGCTATATAGAGGGTCTGCAATGGCAAGTCAATTAGAGTATGGAAACACAAATGGATACCAAATGCTCAAGACTATCTACTACACTCAGTAGTGAATGAGGTGGATGAAAGGTTGTTGGTGTTAGAGCTTATTGCTAAGGAGTTTAGTTCATGGAACTTAAATCCCATTTTAATTCCATCTCAAGAAAGGAAGAGGCTACAATTTGACAAATTAGACATTTACCAGGTGATGTGGATGATTATCTTATATGGCCTCATTCAAAAGATGGCTTTTATTAGATGAAATTTGCATACATATATATTGGGAATATTTAGTTAAATTGCATGAATATGTTTAGATTGTCATCTTCTCATATCATCTTTAAATCCTTTTAAAGGACCAATTGGAATAGTGAATGTGCACTAATGGTTAAGCACTTTGTTAAGAGGGCTTGTCATAATTTTTAACCAACTTTTTCTAACTTGGCAAAGAGGAGAGTAGTTTAGACACAAAGATGCCAATTTTGTGATTATGTTGAAATAGTGGAGCATTTGTAAATCACATGCCCTTGGACTATAAGAATCTAGTTAAACTATAGGTCGAATTGTTAAAGCTAAGAGAGTAACCTCCTAGATAAATGGATGATTTATTTCCTAGATAAGGTTGACGATGAGGGTATAAGGAGTTTTGTTGCTGATATTATGCTTGTCTTAAGGGTTAGAAGAAGAAGAAACGTCATGTAGTATATACAGGAGACATAATTGACCCTTCAAGGTTGTGTAAGGATTTTATTTTGGTTGAGGAAATGGAAATCGTAGTTGTTAGTAAATCAAGAACAATGATTCATTTAAAAGATGGGTTATGTGTGACAAGGAATAATAGAGGTGCTGTTGTATAGTATAGGGTATGATTGAAAAGGACCAACTCATGTTATTGCAGCTAGGGGTTTTAACCTAAAATGAATAAGGCATTACAGTACAAAAATAGTAGAGAAACTAGTCCTATAGCTAAAAGATGCTAATGCATCTCTAGGGTTGAACAAATGGAGGAATACTACAACAAAATGAATAGAAAAAAATAAAAGTGGCTTAGCAAAATCCAAGTAGCTATCAATTGAATATGATACACCAATCTATCCTACTCGACCTACGATCCACCAAATATGACTCATCGGTCTGAATTATAGGGTTACTCACTACTACTTTTTACTAAAGGGAATAAATAAGAGATAAGGATAAATGAGAACACTAGGGTTGCTTACAAAGGAAACTTATATTGATTCTAATAATAAGATTTATGACTGTGTACAACAAATAAGGGTTTTTATAGTAACCCCTCTAGGGTTACAATACATAGGAAAAAGACAAAAAATGGGTCATTTACAAATAGAATACATGAAATATACTAAAATGAGTAAAAAAGACAAAGAATATTTTGTACGGAAAAAGTAAAGAATCCTTTTGAAATTTTGTGCCCAAAGATACATATCGCACAGTGGTTGGTGGTCAGGAGTATGATATAATTCATACAAAGGTAAAGGAAAAGAGTCTGCAATCAGAGCCAACCTGAATTGGCTCAAGTTAAAGCTTGGTCAATTTAGGATGTATAGATCCCCTTTGGATTGGGTATATCGTAGCTCTACTTGGATTGAGGTCAAATGATGGTTGGATTAGTAGCTTGGCTTGGACAGATGTTTGAGGCTGGTTAGCTTGAATGCTGTCTAGGTAATGGTACGGTTGCTTCGCTAGTTGGCTTGTATGCTTGGTAGGTCAGTAGTAGAGTGAAACATAGAGGTTAGAATAGGAATCTTATCTTCAATGGGGCTTTGAGCTATTATCCTCTATATGAGTCCTTGGAGTCTTTTAGCTCGACTGTACATGATCAGTCCAGGGAGATGATTCTTATCATTTGCTTACAGTTTAAAAAGATTTGTCCTTAAATTCAAAGTGGTATCAGGTTCTTGTTCTTCCTGGGCATTTGCGGGGTCTTTTTCTTTTAGTCGGTGGCGAATCAAGTCGAATACATTAGAGGTGGAAGAAACACCATAGTTCTCGGGTAGTTTAATTTGGTAGGCATTGCAGTTAATCTTCTTTAGGACCTTAAATGGGCCATTATCTCATTGAGATAACTTGTTTTTCCTCAGGTGCGAAAATCTCTCTCGGTTGAGATGAATCCATACTAAGTCTACTAGTTTGAAAGAAATAGCTCGATGGCCTCAGTTACCAATCTCTTGTTATCTTTCGTTAAATGCGGCAATCTTCCTTATCATAGATTGATGTAGCTCTTGTAGTTCTTAAGCTTAATTGACTTTAAATTGACTTTCTTTAGTAGTTACGGAGGTATTGATCAAATCTAATGGAATAATAGGATTGAGGCCATAGACAACCTCGAATGGAGTCTTCCTAATAATGTTGTAGATAGTTTATATATGTGAACTCCACAACTGGTTGACATAGATCCCAATCCTTTAAATTCTTTCCCACGATAGCTCTAAGTAAGTTGCCTAACGTCCTGTTCACCACTCTAGTTTGACTATCAGTTTGGAGGTGGCCATTGGAGTTGAAAACAAGTTTAGTCCTTAGTTTTCTCTAAAGAGTCTTCTAAAAATAGCTTAAGAATTTGGTGTCGAGATTTGAAACAATAGTTTTTGGCACGCCATGTAGTAAGAGAACTTCCCGCAAAAACAAATCAGTAATATATAAAGCATTATTAGTTTGATGGTGTAAGATGAAGTGTACCATTTTACTGATGTGGTCCACTACAACAAAGATTGAATCTTTTCCCTTAGATGTTTGGGAAAACTTTAGGACAAAGTCTATGTTGAGGTCAGCTTAAGGTAAAGTCGATTTATGTAGAGGCATATACTCTCCACATGGCTCTCTCTTTCCCTTTGCGCTCTTACATGCTTCATAGCTACTAACTACGTTATGGATATTCTTGGCCAAACCATGCTAGTAAAAGTTTTCTTTCAATAGATTGGCTATTGTGGTCTCTTCAAAATGACCAGATAATCCATTACTATGAGCTTCCTTAACTAATAGCTTACATATGGAATAGTTCGGTATATACAGCCTTCTCTTCTTGAATAGATAACCATCATTGAGGTAATATTTTGCTATAGCAACTCCCTTTTTGCATTGCTTTACAGTGGGGCGAAAATGGGGGTCATGAGTATATTTCTTAGTGATGAGTGAAAATACTAGTAACTTTGCTTGTAGGGTGGTCAACAAAGTTTGCCAACACGATAGAGCATCGGTGACTAGTTAGTGCTTTCCTTCTTGTGTCAAATCACATATGAAAAACCTTCTATGAACTTTAGCCACTTGGCTTGCCATTCAAAAGTTTGTTCCAACTCCCAAGATGCTTTAACGACTCATGGTTAGTGTAAATTATAAATTGTTGTAGTAGTAAATAGTATTACTAGATAGTAAGAACTCGAAAAAGAGAATACAATTATTTCTCATGAACATAATAGTTTAAGGCAACTTTGCTAAGTTTTTGATTATGGTAAGCAATCGGTTGATGCTCTTGCATCAGAACTGCACCAATTCCAATGCTTGACATATTGTATTCTAGTTCAAATGGCTTGTCAAAATTTGGTAGAGCCAAGATAGGGGTAGAGGTAAGCTTTTCTTTGATCTCCACTAAAGCTTTGCTTTGCTCAACTTAGCCATTCCATCAAAATCTCTCACTCTTCTTTGTCAACTAAGTTAAGGAGGCTATAATAGTATTGAAGTTCTTCATAGATTACCTATAGAAAGAAGTATGGCCATGAAAACTTTGCACTTCAGTGATATTATTTGGTAATGGCCACTTCAAGACAACTTAGATTTTCTCCTCATCAGCTCAGATTCCTTCTCTTGATACTACATACCCAGGAAAAATTACTTTTCCTTAATAGAATGTATGTTTCTTCAAGTTCCCATATAATTTCCTAGTTTGTAAAATATTAAAAATTACTCGGAGATGTTTAACGTGGTTGTTCAAGTCAACACTATACACCAATATATCATCAAAGTACATGACTACACACCTTCCAATCAATGGGCGCATCACATAGTTCATCAATTTCGTAAATGTGCTTAGCATATTTGTGAGTCTAAATGGCATAACCAACCATTTGTAATGACCATGCCTAGTCTTGAAGGTAGTTTTCCACTCATCACCTGATCTCATGTGAATTTGGTGGTAACCACTTCACAAATTGTTCTTTGAATATATCTTAGTGCCATAAAGCTCATCTAATAAGTCATTGAGCCACGGTGTAAGATATCTGTACTTGACAGTAATTCAATTGATTGCTTAGCTGTTGATGCACACGTACCATGATCCATCCTTCTTTAGGATGAGTGAAGCTAGTATAGTATAAGGACTTATGCTTTCCCTTACGCAACCTTGTTTTATGAGGTCACCCACTTGTCTTTTTAGCTTAGTAGCATGCTCTAGGTTCAATTTGTTTACAAGTCAATTTGGTATGGCTATGTCTAGTTGTAGATCAATACAATGTTCTATGTTTCAGACTAGGGGTAATCCTATAGGCAACTCTTCAAAAAATAGGCTAGAAAGCTCATCAATTAATCTTCGAATCTCGTTAGGTGTCTCTTCAAGATCCCTCAATTTTAACAACCTTTAGATCAACAAAAACATAGGCTCATTAGCCTCCTTAGCAACTCGGAGTTCTCATTGGCTCATCACTAGGGCTTTCTTCTAATTAGCTTAGTTAAGTTGATTATGGGTCTCATTCAATTGGGTTAATGTCATAGCTTGCAACATAATCTTCTTCCCATCCATACATGTTGTTGCATCTATAGTGAATAACGTATCGGTCAAACAACCAAGGTCTTCCAAGTAACAGATGTGAAGCTCTCATAGGGATGACATCACATACTACTTCATCCATGTACACATTCCCAACACTAAATGGCAAAGATACTTGTTCAATTATGTGTAGAGTACCCTTATCACGGAGCCAATGTAGCTTGTAAGGTTAGGGGTGCTTAGAGTTCAATAGTCCTAATCTTTGCATAATGGATTGTGCAACGACGTTGGTGCAATGATGTTGGTACAACTTTCTCTGTCCACTATGATGGTGCATAGTTGTCCTCTGATAATACAAGTCATATTGAAAAGATGCTTGCTCTAGTCTTCCTTAGAGCTTGATAAGGAGCTCAGTATTCGTCTTAGTACTAAGGTCATTACCTCCACCTAGTCAACATAAACACAATTCTCCTCTTCCTCATTAGCTTCAACTCTCTAAATATTCTTCTCTTCTTCTAGCATTAGTGTTATCTAAAACATCTTCTCAAAGCACTATGGTACGTAGGTTTGAATACTCATTAGCCATGTGTCCAAAGTTCAAGCATTTAAACACTTCACCTCACTGGTCTTTTGTTTAGAGGTCTATCTTTTCTTATATGTTCTCAAGGTTAACCTAACCTTAGTTTAGCTCAGTTGACCTGCTCAGCCTTGTTGGCCTACTCTACTATCATCAATTTAATCAGATCTTTCCTTTGGTTAGGATGGTCTTCTCAACTTTGAATGATTAGGTTGATACGAATAGGGGCTTAGAAAAATGTCAATTGAAGTTAGCTTGGAGCATTTTTCCTCTACTTTTCAACCCTTTCCACTACCTTAGTGGCCTCATCTAATGTATGGAACCTTTGTACTTCTACAATATTACAAACCTTATATTTGAGTCCAAAAATGAAACTTGTCACTATGCGAGCCTCAGGTTCATCCACATTGGCTCAAATCATCAGCATTTGGAATTCTTTAACGAAGTCATCAATAGATCGACCTCCTTGGTGAAGTTTTTGCAATTTTGCAAACATGTCTCGTGGGTAGTCTCGGGCACAAATCTACCCCTTAATAATCTCTTCATTTCATCCTAAGTCCTCATACCTTGTTTTCTATCCCTTGCTCTAGTTGCATTCAAATTGTTCTACCATATGGTAGCATATCTAGAAAATTTAAGTACAGCAAGTCGCACTTTAACAACATTAGTATACCTATAACAATCGAACACTTTCTCTACCTTCTCTTCTACTCCAAATACTCATCTACATCTCCACTTACACTAAAGGGAGGGATTTGGACCTTAACATTGTTAAGTCCTTGGGGAGCTCGACATCATTGCTCTTGTGCTTGGTAATATTTAGCCTCTTCTTCTTCCTCTTTATACTCTTCAGCATCTATCTCCTCATTATCTTCCTTAGCTTAGCGTTACTGCTCTTAGGCTTGGTAATATTCAACCTCTTCTTCTTCCTTTCCATGATCTTCAGCATCTATCTCCTCATTATCTTCCTCAATCTCCTATAACTCTAACCTTCTTCTAGCAACTTGGTATGTAACTCCTTTAGCTTGATGGGGGGTCGAACTAGGTGATTAGCTCGACTACCTAGGCTATAGCGTCTCTCTAGAACATTTACAGGTGGGTTATGATGTGGTACACCCTAGGGTTGTTGTCTATTAACTTGCATCGCAATAACTAAACTCTTAACAAGATTAGAGAGTCGATTAAGTTTATCATCAATTGATCCAGGAGTTTTACTAGCATTATGACCATGACTAGCATGAGCACCACTACCTTAGTCACCAATGACACTTTGAACATTCGAATCCGACATAGTGTATTACCCTTCTAATAGAATATCAATAACGTACATAATAAATACTTTGACCTTATACATTCTTAATAGCTTCAACACCCAAAACTTGCTCAAACTCAATAAAAAGGCACTTGCTTTGTTTTTGCAGTGAAAAACAGAGTATCAATAGAAACTGTGCTTACCAACACTCAAATCTTCACTTCTTACCTGATAACTTCAAACTACCTCACAGAAATACATTAAAACAAAGGAACACAAATGCTACTAATAGCAAACACAAACCAAAACTTCATTGTAACTTCACATACTCCCTCTTGGAATCATACCTTGAAACTAGCAAAATTGAGGCATCTCCATGATCGAACACACAGAGGAGCACCACAATGAAATGAACTGAATGAAAATAGATAGAGTTTAACAAAATCCAGGCAACTATCAACTGGATATGACATACTAATCGATCCTACTCAACCTATTATCTACTAGATATGACTTATTGATCCGAATTATGGAGTCACTTGCCACTACTTTTTACTAAAGGGAATAGATAAGAGAAAAGGATAAATGAGAACATTAGGGTTGCTCATAAAGGAAACTTGTAGTAATTTTGATAATAAGATTCATGCTATTTGCATACAACAAATGGGGTTTTTTATACTAGCCCCACTAGGGTTACAACACATAGGAAAAAGACAAAAAAGGGGTCATTTACAAATAGAATACATGAAATATACTAAAAGGGGTAAAAAAGATAAAGAATATTTTGTATAAAAAAAATATTCTATAAAAAAAAATAAAGAATCCTTCTAAAATATTGTACCAAAAGACACATGTCACATAATGGTTGGCAATTTGTCGTATGATGCAATCCAAATAAAGGTGAAGGAAAAGAGTCTACAATCAAAGCCAACCTAATCTGGTTCAGGTCAGAGATTGGTCAATCTAAAATGTTCAAAACCCCTTGGGGTTAGGTATGTTGCCGCTCGACTTGGACTGTGGTTGAATGATGGTTGGCTAAGGAGCTTAGCTTAAATAGATGTTTGAGGCTGGTTGGCTCATATGTTGTTTAGGTCATGGTATAGTTGCTTGATAGGTTGACTTGTATGCTCGGTAGATTGGCAGTAGAGTGAAATATAGAGGTTTGAATAGGAATTCTTATCTTGGATGAGGCTTCGAGCTAATATCCTTCGCATGATTGGTCTGTGGAGTTGATTCCTATCAAAAGTTAGATTACCTTGGATAGTTATGAAGAACAGGAGTATATGAAGCATAGTGAAGTGAAAATCAATAAGGTCTACCACATTGAATGAAGTTAGCCTAATAGTGTAGACAGCCCATTTTTGCCTAACTTAAGTTTATCTTAGGAAAAAAATTCAATAAATAAAAATTCAGAAAAATGAAAAAAAAGAAGATAAAGATAAAAAATTAAAAAATTAGAAGATAGAAAAGAAAAGAACAAATTAAGAAAAAACCTAAAAATTTGAATAGGGAGAGGAAAAAAGAAAATACAAAAACCAAAAGAATAAAAAAAAATCATTAAAGGTGTTGAATGGAATTCCACTGAAGTTGTTTTGGTGTGAAAATAATTTCTCAAGTCAAAATAAGCACATGTAATTTGACTAAATTAGGATTTCCAAACAAAAATAGGCATTTATTGAAAATAAATTTTTCTTACTTAGGTTTGATGAACTTATTTTGAAATATTTTAAAAGTATACATTTTCAAGAGATTATAGCCTCAAACCGTACCTCAATCAGAGTTAAAACGAGCATTTTATGGCTATTTGAAGTTTTGTAGAAAAGCCTAACCTAAGTAGAAAATGAGATCATAATTTGATCAAATTGACTAAATTTTGAAAATATTTTGGACATATTTTTATTAAATCCATATCAAGTTGAGTAGAGGAATTTAATTTTGGAAGTTGGGGAATTAATAAGATTTTATTGAGAGAGTGTTATAGGGAAAACGAAAGGAAAAAAAGAAATGAAGAAAGGATCAATTTCAGCGAAAGCATAAGAGGAAAAAGGAAAAGGGAAAAGATTGAAAAAAAGGGAAAAGAGGAATCAGAATGAGCGAGGAAAGAAGAAAAGAAAAAGTAAATTAAAGAAAAGAAAAAGAAAAAGAAAAAATGTGACATACGTCACCTTAGGAGTAGCAACACATGTCACATAGATATGGCACTACATGGCCCATAAATTTAGTTGCCAAGCGGCACTAATCTCTATGCACCACATGTTGACAAGTGACAATTGATTAGTGCCACAAGGAACCACTCACAAGGCAATAAATTGGCACATTTAAGGTCAACTCATGACATTTAAGGTCAACTCATTTAAGGGTTTTCAAAGATCGATGTATCAGGAGTTGGAAAGTACCACCACCTCACCAAGAATTGGCTTGAAAGTTATTGAATTGGCTACTGGTTCACCAATACGCGAGGTAACTTTTTCTTCTTTTGCTTGTTCTTGTGTAATTGAGTTATTTGATGAGAAATTGAGTTTGATTCCTCAACAATACTTGTTTGTATGATCTTGTATAATATTTTATAATAATTTAATAATATTTTGATAAATAAATTGTATGGTTTATGTAATTCACTATATAATATAACAATGTGATAATATGTGGTATATTGTATTTCTTGAAATAATATTGAATAAAAACTTGATATTATAATGTGTACATAATTAACATTTTGATGATCTGATGTTTATTAACTTTGCTATGTGATTATTAATTGATTGTATATGATATATATGTGGTGTAATATTATGTACATAAAAGTGAATTGAACGGATGATATTAATTTGAGATACACGTAATAAATAATAAAAGTGTGTTCTAATATAATTGCTTGTTGAATATACAAACATTATCTTACAAATCATAAAATGTATATAAATAATTATAGATTATGATATGATAGTTTGAAAAATGTAAATACATTTAGTAATAATTTGTTAATGTATAGTATTTAATAATATATGATAGCAATAATAATAGCCTTTGCATAATCTGTAGAATAGTAGATATATTCATAGTGACCTTGTAATGTCTTGTATGATAGTATAAACAAAATTTGTATGTTTAGGTATCCATTGATTATTTGTATGCTTTAAATTGATGACCTAATATATTGATAACCTATGCATGTTTGACGTTTGGCTTTATGCGATATCTAATATACTTGTAAATTATGATATTATATCTTGAGTGTTCATATTGTCTATTATTAAGGGTATATTTTCAAGATCAAAGGGATCTTTTATGAAATATTTCCACACACTAAGAAAAAATAATTTTCATAAACAAAAAATTAATCGGACTTTTTTTGAAATAAGGAATTTCTAGTATTTCTCAAATTTAGACAACAAATGTTTTCTTTTTACAAATTAATGAATGGGTAAGAGTGTAAAGTGGACTATAAAGTTTTTATAAAATATTGTTAGAACTACGTGGATCTTATCTTAGCTAATAGGTCCATAGGCATTTGAGGTGGCCCTAAAAAATACAAAAAACTAGTTTTCCTACATAGAAAATCCCTTTTTCATTTTGAAAAGGTCCATGAAAAAATTGAAGGCCTATTTCTTTATTTTATGAATTTCTTTTATGGTAATTGCAAAGATTTTAATATGTTAACCCCTAAATCCATCTTCTCTAATTTCCTTTTTCTAAAACCTTTTTAGAAAAACCCATGAACCAATAGTTAAATTAATGTCTATCCACTAATGAACTTTAATTTCACTCTTTTTCTAACCCAATCAAGTAGTGACTCCATTTTTAAAAATATTTTTTGACATTCAAACTTTTCCTTTTTTAATTGAGAGACTTATATTAAAACAGGTAAGGTATAGCATGAGTTTGATTAGGAAAAAAAGAAACTGAATTTTTAGCATGATAAATAGGTGTAGTAGTGAATCGGTGCCATTTTTATTCAAATTTTCTTTTTGAAATTGATTATCTCTAATTGTGTAGAACTCATTCAAAAGACTTTGCTGTGATGTCAAATTTGCTATTTGATTGTAGGTTGGTATTCAGTAAAGGATCTTATTGTGCATATTCTATTAGTGTAGATAATGGACAAGTTGTGATAAAGGCGACTAGCTAAGTAGATATTGGTGAAGAAGACTTGATATTTCAAGTTGTGTTGCTACAAGTTAGATGAAGGATTGGTGGTTGGGAATGTATGGCATGTGAGGGACCAGGTGCACAACGAAAAAATGACATTTTTATGTAGCATAGCCATATTGTAGTAGTAGGTAGCAGTTATGAGAGGATAGTGGCTAAATTATAGATGCCTGCAATTGCATTAAACAACAAGAATGTAGGTTGTGAGGCTTAATGTAGATGGATCTTTCGATGTTTCTTTGGGAAAGGGGTTCATGTTTGTGGTTACTCATGATTTTAGTGATAGGCTAGTAGATGGCTTTACCTCCAATAATTTTATCAAGCTTTAGTGGTGAAGTGTGCCTTTAAAAAGAAATTGAGTTCTATCATATTAGAGATGGATGCTCAAATGTTTCCAAAAGCTTGACGACAAACTCCATGGAAGTCTCATGGTTGTCGACTCTTCTTATCCTACAGATTAGGAGTTTAAGTTCTAAGTATTCATTTATCTCTTTTTCTATTGTATCTAGATTGTCTAAGAAAGTAGTTGATTGGACAGCAGTTTGTGTCAACAAGAGGATGTGTCTAGATGATTGGGTTGTAGGATTCTATCCTCTCTCCTTAAGTTTATAGATGCTTATTTGGTTTTAAGTTCAGTGAACAATGTAGCTTTACACAATTATTTGGGCCCCTTAAATAAATAAATTAACGTTTGTTGAAAAAAAAAAAGTTGTTGAGTGTCTCATTATATTAGTAAAAAAAGAAAAACAAAATAAAAAGAAACACTTTGTCTATAGAAGGAATTTTAAGGTGCTCTATAAAGAAAACAAAATTTTATTTCCATTACCTTCATTTTTAGTTTTCATTCACTTTGTTTCCTTCATTTGATATTTTGCCTTACTATTGTTATATATAAAGATTCTAAAAAGTTGCACTCTCTCACCAGTTTAAGAAAAGAATTTCATGGTAACATAAAGCTTGGTTTCATGAATGGCGATAAACCTTATCTTAATAACTTTCGCAATGTAAATATATATACTTAGAATCTCTTTTTCAACTTCTTGGTAGCTTGGGTGGTTTAGCTTATTCAACTTTAATTGATTACATCATTAGTGAAATGGGATATGCATAAGCTATATCAAAACATGAGAAATAAAAAGGGAGAATTACAAGCTGATGAATAAATGTTTAGGGGTAAGGTTATTTAGGGGATTGAGCTTTTAAAAATTCAAAAAAATGATAAACCTTTTAACAAGTGAAGTCAAATAGAGGATGCCGTTGTAGAGTAATTATAATGGCATTAATCCATGCTCACATGGCACATAATGGTGACACATGGATGTTGACATGGAAAAGTGATAGGTGTGATAATATGATGTGGCTATTGGAATATCTTTATAGGAAAGAAACTTTAGTAAGATGTAAGTGAAGGTCCCATAAAAAGTATGAAACAACCCATCTTGCCTCATGTAACCCAAAACAACACTAAGTCCAAAATTTGAGACTTTCAAATCCTTATTCTCACCAAGCAACAAATTCTCTTGCTTTAAGGCTCTAGGATAAACCCTACATGCATGAAAAAATGTAACTTTTGAAACTAGTTACTATAAATACTTGCACATTGTGGATTCATTAAGCTACCCTTTAGCTACCTTGTTAAAAAGCTCGCTACTATGCACATATTCCATTACGAAGTAGATTTTGGTCTTAGCGGCCATGAATTTGAATAGATAGATGATGTTAGGTAATTGGACACAGTAGAGGATAGATATCTTGCACTTTATGTGTGTGATGAAACTGAATTTAAGAATTTTCTCTTTATCAATGACGTTGATTGCAATGGCTTCATTGGTTTTGAGGTTTTGCATGTAGTAGACCTTCACAAAGGTTTCAAGGCCGAGAAGCTTACTAACTTTTTAACATTCTAGGAGGAGGTTCTGGTTTTTCTTTTTTTGATGAGGTTGAGGCTATAGTTGGTGTTCTTACTATTATTCCAATGGCCACATTAGATCATACCTATCACTTAATTCCATGTCAGCATCCATAAGTCACTATTATGTACTACATAAGCATAGATTAATGCGGTTATAACTACTTTATAATGACATCCCCTATTTAGCTCACTTATTAAAAGGTTCATTCTTTATTTTAACTTCTTAAAAGTTTGATCACTTAATTGAACTTACTCCCAAACGTTTATCACTCTACTTATAATTCTCTTGAAAGGAAAATGTCGTAAAATAGAAAGGATGAGATTATATGCTTCAAAAAAACTTTTTCCATATATGCAAAAAGAATGTGAATGAATGAATTTATAGATTTTTTTTTCTATTTCTAGAACAAAAAATAGAAGAAAAAAAATAGGAAAGGATGGATTTAGTAGCAAAAGTTTCCCTTCAATTAATGAAAGTTACTCTCTCTAAGTTTAAAGATAATTAGAGCGAGTTCAAATAAAATTTGTATTTTACTCTTAAAATAACAACATACTTCTAATACAAGGACTTCTTTTTTTTACTTATTGCCAAATAATATAAGGACTTTTGCCAACCAAAGAAAGATACGAAGAAAAGTTATAGAAACTCTTAAGATATTTTAGTAAAATAAGTGATTTAGTTACTAACCTTCGTACTTGTTTTTTCTTCATCCAAATAAGAGAAATTATAATTCTTTTTCCTCATTTTCTTAATTCCTCTTTAATTCATTTATCTTTAGCTATCTTCCTTCCCAATTCTTCTCCACCTCCCTCCCTCTTCCCCACCCTAACATATTGTAAGTAATAAGATAGTAGTAATACCTTAGAACCTACTGATTATTGACAAACAAAGCTCAAAACCTATATAGTATACTACAGATAGTACATACAACCACAAATATATCACACTAATAAGTCTTTAAACATGTACAATAAATGTAGCTCATCAAAGTCTCATAATACAACAACCATAAATATACATTACATATAGAGTCTATCTTGGCTCCTACATCATCCCATAATTAACTCATATAACAATGCATAAGTCTGTAAAGTCTAACATAATTAAGACTAGAGAATGATCTCCATTAATAGTAACAAGCTTACAAGCATCTAACACACATACTATTGAATCCCAACCTATCTAAACCTCAAAATACATATAGTTTGCATCAATTCCTTGGTTGTACACTAGATCATAGCTTAGGTTATTGTAATGGTTTGTTCCTCCTTAGATGGTGAGCTAATTTTCTAGTACATGGGATACCTCAAATGAATGTGGATGTCACAATTTGCATTCATTTACGCACATTGATAGAAAAATTAATGCACATTTAGTAGTTTAAATATCTTTTATTTTAGTGAGGTAACCATCACTATTTTAGCATCTTAATATTTGAGGTTGCTCATAGGCTTTTTTTTTTTTTTAATAAATAAGCCTTAAGCTTATTCCAATTGGCTCAAGACGTAAGCCTAGATCTAATAGCCCAGTCCAAGCATGATTGGATCACCATCTACTATAAATATGGAACAGTATCCCCAAGTAAGGGGATCCCTCTTTCCATTCTCTTTCTCCCCAAATAATTTGATGGTTTATTCTTATAACAAGATGGCTAACATAACTATCAAAGTTGCTACACCGGAGTACCTTCCGACGCTTCTCCTTATACCCTTTTTCTATTTTATAGGTGTTCATTCATTAGGACCAAATTCAACACTCAACAATTAGCGTTGTCTATACGAATCAACAACTTTTGAATGGATTTCCAAAATTCTAGAATTTGTTGGTAGAGTCTTTTCCTAAGATCATAAACTGATCTACTTAGAGCTGTTTTCGACATAACATCCGATCACATTTTCTCTTTACCTTGCTCCCAACCTCTTAAAGGCCTCACCAATTGTACAGGATAGTTTGGGAAGATTAGCTACTTGAACTCTTATAAGAAGGACTTAACTAGAGTAGATCGAAACAACCTCCCTTAGCTTGGAGCAACTATTTATAGGTTAGACTTTAACTCGATCAGCCCCAAAGGGTTTACATTCTAACATTAGGTGTGAATAATTACTTTCCTATTTGGATAACCACCCATCAGCCACCATCATATGAGCTACAATCCCTAAAATCGAGGAATGGTTGTAAATTCAAATCAGGCGCATGTATTAGATTTGGAGGTAATGGTTAACACATTCAAATTATCCCATGGCTATAAAAGGAGTTTAGTTAACAAGTGATAGGTTCTTCTGAACACTCTAGTACTCTACTTCCTACTTTACCTTTCCTGTTGTAAACTTTCACTAACTTAGGCATTAAATTGGTAACATTGGAGTCACCCTTACACCCTATTAGCCTAATTTTTGCTTGTTTTGTAGAGTGCTTACAAGCTTACCATTCTTGCCAAATTTTCATATCAACAATTGGTGTTGCTTGTTTCTAATGCCATGATATGGCTAGACTAAGTCGAAAGATGCTAACACTCTGGGGTAAGGGGAGTAAGGCCCCTTGGGCAACTCAACAACAATAATCACCACAACAACATTCCTTTGAAGTATGCTAACTCTAATTACAAATGACTTAAAATCAAGGGTAAGAGGAGGGTGATCAGCGAATAGCATAGCTAGAGGCACTATATGCTAAACCCATAAAAGAAGTCGAGGAGGTTTAAGCTAGCAATAGAGAGTTACATTAAAGGCTTAATGAGAGAGATACTACCTATTCTTATACTCCTTTACAACAAGTAGGACGACAAGTTGATTCGATGACCTAGGAGGAGGCATTGTCACAATTGCAAAGGAAAGCTCCCATGGTAAATGAGGATAATCCATAGTAAGGATAAGAACTACGATCAAGGGAGAACTGCCAACAACATTCGCTATTGTAGACTACTGTTACACCACATTTGAAGATGCTTGTAGGTGGAAGAATTAAGAATGTGACTGCTTGCCTACTATAAAAGGCTATGGCAGATATAAGCCTGTAAGATTTGGAAGAGTATATTAAGAAGTTAGCTATTGAAGGAACTTCTAAGAAAGAGATAGACATGAAAGGCATAAAGGCGAGTCTCTTCTTGTAAAGCATAGTAGATAAGGGTCTACAACTAAGTGTTCGACTTGCTTAGTTTGACTCTTATGATGGGAGGAGAGACTCGAACGATTGTTTGAATACCTTTTGAACTCTAAAGGAGCTTTATGGATTGAGTCATGTTATTGCTTGCAAGGTTTTCTCATCTACCTTAAGGAAATTTGCAAGCAATTGGTTCAACTCATTAAAGGCAACCTCCATCTCTTCTTTTGAATAGTTGGCCGACCAATTTCACCAATATTTTCTAGTTATTAAACCCCTAGCCAAAGATTCTTTACTACTAACACTAATCAAGTAAAAGCAAGGAGAATCAATCAATGACTGTGTCTACTGATCAATTAGTTGATGATTAAGATCACTAATTGTGATAAGAATATGGCACTAAATGCCATCTGCAAATGAGTTAGGGAAGACTTAGACTTCTTCAAGTCCCTCCTGAAAAAGCCTTTGACCTCATTAGATGATTTTACAAAGAGGTTAGAAATGTTCATCCATCAAGAGAACCAAATGATAGGAATTAAGCAACTAGACCCTTAATTTGTGCTTAAGCACGAAGACTTGAGAGTATGGTAAGGCACATCCTTTCATCTTGACCTACACCCGAGGAGTTTAGGATGCTTCTGACTGTTAATCGCTATAGTGTCGAGCCATGCACCTCCTTATTTTTCAATGATTGAATACTAACCTAAGTACTACCTTGTTGATAGCTTGACCAACTTACTAACCTGGTCGGCCATACATGTTCTGACCTCCCATGAACACGTCTAAGCTGGTATTACCCTAGTGAGCTTATAGATCAATTCAGTATTAGCTAAATTGAATTGTACCTTTTTGTCTACTACTATAAGTACCTACCCAATGATTATCACCCACATGTCCTAACCATCCATGTGAAGGAGTTTGCTAAAGAAGCTTCTATTATCTAATTTCAATTATACCCCTTTGTCTATTTCTTGTATTTTACTTATTTTATATATTGCCCTCATTGTCTTTTCCATGTTTAGTAAGTTACCCTAGAATTTTGAGTATAAAATGCCCCCTTATAAGCATCTGTAATCATCATCATCCTCTTAATTATCATATATACAATGTCCCTTTTGTGTGAAGCTTTAAGCTTGCTCTAATTACTCTTATCTAATCCCTTAAGCAAGGTTAAGTGGTAAGTTAGTGAGTCTATGGAGGTTCCTTGGTGCGTATATCCTCAAAACCGTTTGTGGTTTTTGCTTGTTCTCTTTTATTTTTGTATGTTCATCACTCTATGTTTCAAGCTTATTGTAAGCTTCGACCTACCTCGATAATGTCGCCCTTATTTGCCCTTAACATGGTGGATCATCTTGGTATAAGAGTGGAGGTTCGTATGGGGAAAGTTGCTATTGAGTTGTGTTAATTGCTATGTTGTATTAGGATACTATTATAGAAGTGTGCATAGAATTAGTGTTGTTACTTGTGTAGTTGCGTGAAGGTTAGCTGTAGTGTTTTGGTAAGTAATGGAAGTAGTATCATTGTTCTCTATAGTAGCCATTGTGTAGCACTTTGCTTTACTCTGCTTTAAGCCTTGGGAAATAAAGGAAGCATTGATTGGGTATTTTGTTATTTGTCGATGTAGTTGTTGAATCGGTATTCTATAGTATAATAAATCTAGACCTTGGTATTTGTATAGAAGAAGTTATTTGTGCGTGTGTGTGTGACTAGTTGGTTGAAGATAGTATATACTGCTTACTGATAATAGTAAGAATCTGAGTACTCTATGTTTTACTATGGGAACAAGAATGAGTTAAGAGATGACTGATTTTAGTGTAAATATAGGAATTAGAGATGACAATAGTGGTATTGTTTGTCATAGTTGACAACCTCAAGACACCCTTAAAAGTTTTGATGAGCGATTCGATGAAATGACTAACTTGATAGTTGACTTGACTCGAGCTATTCACGTGTTAGCCTCCTAACCTCTTAACCTACACTTGAAGTTAGTGATGCTACTTATAATGCTTAGCCAATTGGAAGACAATGCCCAACTTAGTAAGACCGAGGTACAAGAGTAAGAGGACATGTATGGAGGAGGATAGACTTAGGCAAAGTCAACAAGGAGAATGAAGAGGGCAACAATGAAGTAGAAGGTAAAGCCTGTATACCCTGAGTTGTTGATCATGTGATGCTTTAGATCCTAAGCTTCCATATTTTTAGGAACGTTGACGAGTACTTAGACTGGGAAGAGAAGGTAGAGCAAATCTTCAATTATTATTAGTATGAGGATCATGATAAGGTCAGAACTGCTACCATAGAGTTTTTAAGATGTGCAGCGATGTGGTGGAGGAATTTGCTAACCATGTGAAGATGAGATGGATATAGAGAAGTTAGTACATGGCCCGAGATAAAAAGAGTTCTTAGAGACAAATTTGTACTAGATACCTATCTGTAGAATAATTTTTCTCAACTCTAAGAGCTAAAGTAAGGGAACTACACTGTTGATGAATATGTACAAAAATTTCAAATGCTTATGATATGATGTGAGGTCAACAAGTCATTGACCCTGATAGTATCCAAATTCCTAATTAGGTTGAGGTTAAAGATACAAGATGTGGTAGAGTTCCAACATTTTATCACTTTAGATGTAGCTATAAGAATTGCTTAATGTGTAGAGAGACAAAAAAGGAATAGGCCAATTTGACCTCAAATGAGCTGTCCTGTTTAGTTTAACCGGCCTACTTAAGGAAGTCATTGAGTTCAATACAACACTAAGCTAGGTAGATTGATAGATGCCATAACTAAACAGAAGAGCCTACTTGGTGACAGTGAAGCACCAAAGAGGATGTTTAAGAAAGGATAAGGATCAGGGTAAAAGACTAGCTAAATCAAGTGTTTTAAGTGTCGGGGATTCAAACACATGGTTGCCTAATGTCCGAACAAATGCACGATGGTCATTAAAGGCGATGCTTTGAGGGATGAAGTAGATAGTACGGATGAAGAGGCTGAAGAAAGAGAGGAATTAGAGAAGGACATTGTGAGTAATAAGGAACTTGTTAAGAAGGAAGTATTTATTGAAGATCAAAATAAGTTGACTTTAGTTGTCAAATGAGCACTAAACATTGAACCATCTGTTGAGGAGGTGCAATGAAAAAACTTATTCCATATCATATGCAATGTGAATGAATAAGTGTGTGCACTCATTGTAATTAGTAAGAGTTGCACTAACGTTATATCTATTGACTTAGTTCGAAAGCTCAAGTTGCCAACCTTATCACACTTGAGATCGTACAACGTTCAACAAAAAGGGAGCAATGCATGTCATTTAGCAATTATTGCTATTGATCTTGATTAGGAACTATTCTGATGAGATTCTTTGTGATGTTCCACCCATGTATGCATCTCATATGTTACTCTTTGGTTATTTGATCAAAAAGTTATACATGATTGATTCAGGAACACATATGCTTTTGGGAAAGATGGGAGAAGATCATCTTGAATCCTTTGACCCCTAATCAATTGAGCAAGTTATATACTAAGGTAACTAGAGAATCTAAGAAGACTTGGCTCTTAGTCATTTTGAGCTTAAAGAGGATATTCGATTTGATGAGCCAACCTTTTTGTCAATAAGAAGATTGTTGGAATTAAAGGAGCAAGTTGTTCTATCAAATGAGGTCTGAGAGTTGCTTCATGAGTATTCCGACTTGTTTCTTGAACAGCTATTTGAAGGACTACAACCTTTTTGAGGGATAGAGCAATGTACTGACTTAATACTTGGTGTTGTCCTTCCTAACAAGCTCGCTTATTGGATGAATCTCGAGCAAGTAGCTGAACTATAGAAGCAAGTCAATGAGTTGCTAGAAAAAGGTCATTTAAGGGAAAGCCTTTGCCCTTACATTGTATTAGCTTTATTTTGCTAAAGAAGGATGGAACCTAACGAATGTGTATGGATAGTAGAGCTATTAACAAGATAATGATCAAGTATAAGTGTCCTACTCTAAGGTTAGATGATATGTTAGATGAATTGAATAGTGCTAGAATTTTTAGTAAGATCGACCTAAAGTCTAGCTACCATTAAATTCGAATGAGACTAGAAGATGAATAGAAGACTGCATTTAAAACCTGACATGGTCTCTATGAGTGGTTGGTAGTTCCTTTTGGCTTATCTAACTCCTTAAGTACTTTCGTGAGATTGATGACTCACTTGTTACAAAGTTCAATTGGAAAATTTGCTGTATTCTACTTTGACTACATCCTTATGTATAGTACTGACATGCTAAGTCATACCAATCATCTCTGAGCTATATTTGATGTACTCTAAGCTAAAACATTGTTTAGAAACTTAAAGAAGTTTGTCAGGAAGAAGTTGTCTTCTTAGGATATGTAGTTGGGGGAGGAGGTCTTCAAGTTGATGTTGAAAAGATCTAATCTATTGTTGATTAGTTGACCCTAACTACTTTTGCCGAGGTAAGGAGCTTCCATGGATTAGCTTCCTTTTATTGCCCCTTTATTTAAGGCTTTAGTATTGTTGTTGCACCATTCATTGAGCTAACAAAGAAGAAAGTTGAATTTACATGGGGAAAGAAAGAAGAGAGAAGAAGAGATTGACTTCCGTGCCTATATTAGCTCTACTTAACTTTGAGAAGATATTTAAGCTTGAATGTAGTGCATTTGGTATAGGCATAGAAGCTATGTTGATGCAAGAAGGCTGACTTATTGCCTATCATAGTGCGAAGCTAAGATGACAGTGATTGAACTACATTGTATACGATAAAGAACTCTATGCATTAATTCGGGCATTCCAAGTGTGGCAACATTATCTTCTACTGAGAGAGTTCCTCATATACACTAATCATGAGTTGTTGAGATACCTACAAGGCTAGGCTCAGCTTTCAAAAAGTTAGGCTCGATGGGTAGAATTTTTTGTAGGATTTAATTTGTGTTCAAGTATAAGTAAGGCAATACCTATGTCGTTGTTGACACCTTGTCAAGAAGGCATACTCTTGTTACTAAACTATAAACCGGGTTTTTAAGTTTTGTAAGAATCAAAGAACAATACCCTTGAGACCCTCATTTTGGTCTAATATATGAGTGCTATGAAGGATGAATATCATGTAGAAGAATGCTACTTGTTTTGAAGTGGTAAAGTCTATATACTAACCTATTCCATTAGAGAAATATTGGTGAGAGAAGCTCATAGTGAAGGGTTCTTTGGACATTTCTAATAAAGGAGGACTTATGAAGTGTTGAACAACTAGTTCCTTTGGCCTAAGATGAGGTGAGATGTATATCGTGTTGTTGAGAGCTATGTAACTTCTAAAAAGGCCAAAAACTGAGCTAAGTAAGGCAAAGCGATGTCTTTACTTGTCTAAAATAGACTTTAGATTGATTTGAGCATGGATTTTGTCATCAAATTACCCCATCTTGCTTGGGGAAAGGATTTAGTGATAGTCGTTGTGAACAAATTTAGCAAGAAGGCACATTTTATACCTTGTAGTAAAACTAATGATGCTTCAGCTATTGCTTTTCTATTTTTGCAAAAGATCATCTGCTTGCATGGAGTGCCTAAGAGTGTAGTATTGGATTGAGACCCAAAGTTTTTGAGCCATTTCTGGATTACTCTTAGACATCGGATGGGAACCAAGTTACTTTTCAGCACTTCTTGCTACCCTTAAATTGATGGCTAGACGAAGGTCATCAACCATACTTTAGGTTCATTAGTCCAAACTATAGTAGGAAAGAACTTAACAGATTGGGATATATGCTTTCACATAGTAGAATTTGTTTACAATCAAACAATACATGACACCATTAAGCAAACACCCATTGAGGTCATTTATAGCTTCAATCTTAAGTTGCCCCTTGATCACACCCCAACACTCATGTCCAAGCAAGAAGACTATGAAGCTAGAACTAGAGCTTAATCTTTTTAGCAAATCTATTGGAAAGTTGCTTAATAGATTAACTAACCTACCAAAAATATGGAGGTAAAAGGGAAAGGAAGATGGGCAAAGTAATTTTAGTCTAGTAGCCTAATGTCATTATACCGAAGCAAAGAGAGATTTCTTAGTAAAAGGAAGAACAAATTGCCTGCTTAAGTTAAAGGACCATTTAAGTTACCGCAGAAGACCAACGATAATGCCCATTGATTGGAACTACTTAAAGACTTTAGAGTAAACGAAGACCAGCTAAATTTGATCCCAAATTGTAAATTGCCTGGAGGGAATGATAGGAATCGAGCCACTAGATCCTTGACCTAAGCTTAAGCACAAGGACTTGAGAGCATGGTAAAGGGCATCCTTTCATCCTAACCTATACTTAAAGATTCTAAGCTGCTTTTGACTATCGACTTCCCATGGATGTTTAGCCCAGTACCTCCTTATTTTTTAATGACCAAGTACTAACTTAGGGACTACTCTGTTGATAGCTCGGCCAACTTATTGACCAACTAGGCCAAACCTATTCCAACCTTCCAAAAGAGCTTGCAAATTAGTTTAGCATCAACTAAATCAAACCATACGTATTTGTTTACTTCTACATGAGCTGCCTAGTGATTGTTAACTATGTATCCTAGCCATTTGTGTGAAGGAGTCTACTAAAGAAGTTTCTATTATGCAATTTCTATTATACCCCTTTGTTTATTTCTTGTATTTTACTTATTTTAGACAATGCCCTTTTTGTCTTTTCCATGTTTAATAGATTACCCTAGAATTTTAGGTATAAACTACCCCCTTATAAGCAATTGTAATCATCATCCTCTTAATTATCAAATATACAGTAACCCTTTTGTGTAAAGCTTTAAGCTTACTTATTTGCTCTTATCCTTTCGCTTAAGTAAGGTGAGGTAGCGCGTAACCTCATTAAGTTACTTGTGCACCATATTGAGCTAGTTTATGAGTCTAACAAAGGTTCCTTAGTGCATCGTATCCTCAAATCATTCCTGGGTTTTTCTTGTTGTCTTTTATTTTTGCATGTTCATCACTCTACATTTCAAGCTTTTTATGAGCTTCGACTTACCCTAATAACGTTGCCCTTATTTGTTCTTGGCGTAATGTATCAACCAAATGTAGGCCAGAAGGGATTTAGGGAGAGAAAAGCATGAGAGTAGGCTAGATAAGGTTAAGGGATCCATAAAGGATAGATTGAGAAGGAACTTTGATGCACGAAGCAAGCTCAGCCAAACATTAAGAGACCAGAAAAGGCCAATTCCTACCTTTGCTGAACATAACTCCATTAACCAACCTATGTTAGATATCTTGATGGAGGTACATAATTAAGGTTTTTTAGCTTGGCTAGAGAAGATGAAGAGTAATCTTGTTAGAAGTAATTCCAACAAGTACTATGATTTCCATAGAGATAGAAGGCATAACATAGATAAGTGTATACATTTGAAGAATGCACTCAAAGATGTTGTTTAGTGGGGGTACTTGAAGAAATTTGTAGCTAATAAGTAGGAACGCCTTGAGTGACCTACACAAATGAGGAGAATCAAACAGTAAGCCTAGAATGGGGAGAGCCACCTAATAATCGAGACCTAGTGGCACAGGATAACGAGAGAGGAGATAACTAAGCTCCTTAAGGCATAGTTAATGTAATCTTTAGAGGACTAGTAGGAGGAAGTCTTCCACCCACTGCAAGTTCATTAAATGCATTAAGAGATCATCTATTGAATTTAAGAGGTAAGATGCATAGGGTTGACGACATGATTATACTTTTAGATAAGGACATAGAGGGAGTTCAATTTCCACATAATGATAGCCTAATTATTACAACTAGGGTAGCGAATTTTGAAGTTAGGAAGGTGATGGTAGACACAAGGAGTTTTGCTAACTTAATTTTTAAGCATGCAATTGATCAGATGTATCCTGAGCTCAAGAACATTAAGATATAGCTATATAAGTATAGCCTCTATAGATTCAATAATTAACCAATCAAAGTGCATGGAGTGGTCACATTGACCTTATACATAATGGATGATGAGAATGTGGTTGAGAAAGAGGTTGATTTCATGATAGTGGATTGCCTTTAGTCGTGCAATGGAATAATATGCTGACCTTCCATCAACATGTTTAGAATGGTCATGCCAATAGCCCACTAAAAGGTAAAATTTCCATCCTTAACCGCGATAGGGACATGCTATGGAGACCAACAACTCTCTTGAGCTCTATACTTGAAAGCTTTAAAGAGGGATTAAGTTTACGCCATCAAGTAAGGCTCGAGCAATTGTATGCAGATTAGAGGAGAACTTTTAGAGCAAACATTAACAATTTAACTCAGTAATAATCTTAAACATGTGACTAACATTAAGGTTAGTATGCTAGTTGACCTAAGGGAATGCATAATACATTTCCTATGAGCTAATGGAAACATTTTCGCTTGGTCTCCTTCTGACATGCCAGGTATACTTGAAGAGGTTATCACTCATAAGTTGAATATTGATCCAAACATAAAGGTTGTGCAATAGAAGAAAAGACATTTCACCTTGAAGAGGCAAGCTGCAATTGAAGAAGATGAACACCTAGTTGATCTCTAGGAGACTTTTGACACCATGAGAAGGTATAACATGAAATTGAATCCTCAAAATTGTGTGTTTGTCACTTCATTTTGAAAGTTCTTAGGCTACATGGTGACGTAATGTGGGAATGACGCTCATTTGGAGAAGGTTCAAGTCGTATTAGATATGGAGTCACCAAAATCTATCAAGGAGGTCTAAAGGCTAATTGGTTAGGTGGCAGTATTGAATAGGTTTGTTTCAAAAAGTGTGAAAAGGTATGTGGAGTTTATTAAAGTTTTGAGAAATCCATTTGAGTTCCATTGGAATAAGGATTGTAAGAAGGCTTTTAAAGCCTTAAAAGAATTTTTAACCAAAACCTTGATCTTATTGAAACCCATAAAAGGAGAAACACTTTATTTGTATTTGTCCATAAGTGATCGAGCCCTTTCTTCTATGCTAGTATAGGTAGAAGGACGACTACACAAACCAATTTACTATCTAAGCCATGTCTTGTAAGGGCTTGAATTAAGATACATAAAGTTGGAGAAGTTTGTTTTGGCTATAATAGTCACTGCTAGGAAGCTTTAACCTTACTTTGAAGCTCATTAGGTCATAGTGTTAACTGATCAACCCTTGAAGCAAGCTCTACACAAGTCTGATACCTTAGGTTATATGGTAAAGTATGCTTTAGGGCTTAGTGCCCTAGGGATTCAATATTGACCTAGGGAAGCATATAAAGATCATATCTTAGTAGATTTCATTATTGAATTCACTAGGCGTAGAAAGTTCTAACTCAAATATAGAGCAATTGACTTAGACATTGTATGTAGATGGTTCGTCAACCAGTGAAAGAAGTGAAGCAAGATTGATTCTTATAGGTTCATCGGGGTTGAATTTCTTATGCTTTGAAGTTTGGCTTCCTAACTAGTAACAATGAGTTGAAGTATGAAGCATTATTAGCTAGAATAGGGTTGGCGAAGGAGGTTAGAGTAAGGCGTTTGATTGTGTTTTCTGACTCCCAATTGGTAGTTAACTAGGTCATAAGAAATAGTATAGCTAAAGATGAAAGCATGGTTAAGTACATGCAATTAGTAAAAGATTATGGTTCGAATTTTGAAGATTGGCAATTGATGAGGATACCTAGGATAGAGAACTATACCCCAAACAAGTTGTCCAAATTAGCTTCTATAAACTTACCAAACTGGGAAGAAAGGATCTTAATTGAATATCTTCATGAAAGGAGTACCAAGTTGCAACCACACGAATGCCTAGAGATTTAGCAAAAGGATCTAGAGTATTATTGGATAGATACGATCACAAAATATTTAGAGAAGGGAAATTTGCCTCAAGACACTAAGGAAGCTTAATAGCTTATCTACAAAGTAGATAATTTTACTTTGATTGATGGGAACTTATACAAGAGAGGTATGAGTATGCCTTACTTACGATGTCCCTAATGATCTAAGGTATAACAGGTACTATCTAATATTCACTCTAGGGTATACAATAATCATATCAGAGTAGTGGCTCTATATGTAAGCTCTAAGACTAGGATATTGGTGGCTTATGATGAGAAAAGATGCTCTTAGTCTATCTCAGACTTGTGATCAGTGCTAAAGGAATTCTTTGGTTGAATAAGCCTTGAGCTCATACCTAGTTCCTTTACTTGTCTTAAACCTTTTGCCTAATGGGGACTGGATGTACTGGGCCTATTCTTAAAGATGACTAAGTAGAGGAGATACATCATTATGGTGGTGGATTATTTTATTAAGTGGGTTAAGCCTAAAGTTGTAGCAAGTATTATAGAGTGGAGCATTGAAGCGTTCATGGTTAGTAACATTTTGATTAGGTTTGGGATACCATATGAAATCAGAACAGATAATGGGCCATAATTCATTAATGATAAGTTTAGGGAATTCTATGAAGCTTAGAAGATCAAATTGTGATATACATCTGTTGCATACCCCTAAAGTAATGGTTAGGATGAGGTAGTAAATAAGCTTATTCTACAGAGTTTAAAGAAGAAGGTAAATTGAGTTGGTAGTAAGTAGGTAGATGAACTGCCCAATGTTTTGTAGAGGTATAAGATTACCCAAAGGACCTTAATAGGTCACACTCCATACCAATTGGCTTTCAAGACAAAAGTGATATTGCTAACTAAGTTGCAAGTGGAGAGTGTGAGGGTCTAGTCTTATAACCTTGACCATAATGATATTAGCCTTTTAGCTAACAAGGATATGATCTGCAAAACATGTGCCTTAGCCAAAGCTCATCTCATTACTTATTAGTAGCAAGCAACTTGGTATTATGATAAGCGAGTCAAGCATAAGGGCTTTCAACCTAATGATTTAGTCTGTAGGAAACTTGAAGTATTAAGAGCAAGGGAATGCTAAGGAAACTTATCCATGTTTGGGAGGATCTCGTTAGAGTGAAAGACATGGTAGGGAATAGACATGCCCATAGGTTAGAGAGGCTTGATAGATAATCGATCTTTAAGGCATAGAAAGTTAACAACCTTAGGTCGTACTTTGAATAAAGGATGTAAGGGATGATGCGAGAAGAACATATGTCTGTTTGTTTATGTGTTTTATTGTTATGATAGTTTCATGAGATTGTATTTTGTTGGACTTATTTCCCATGTGGAAATGTGTGTTTCTTTTGATCTGACTCAATCTGTTTGTTTTATAATCATGTTTTATAAGGATAAAACCCATTGATGGACTTAATTCCTCTTTGATATGGCATTTAATGAAGTGCTTGTTTATCGTTCATTCCCTTTTACTTTGCTCTACTCTATTATGATGTTTATCATTAAAGTATAATTTAACGGGAAATAAGAGCATGATCTTCATGTAACTTTTCTAATTAGAAATGACCTTTGAAAGTCTCAAAGCCTTATCAAAAGGGTGAAGAGCAAACTATAAAGTAATTAATCCCTAAGTTCTACATCTAACGAATGATGGAAAATGAATATCCGTGGTTCTATAAACCTTAAGTAAGGATGACAAGATCTTAAAACCTTAAGCCCTTATAAGGGTGAAAGATTGGTGGCTATAAATCCTCTTAAGGTTGACGAGTCAGAATGTATCCATAAGTCTTTAGTTAGCAACATAAACAATGTTCTAAGCCTAGTATGACGGCAATGACCTATTAAAGGTATAATAAGCCTTAAGTCTAATAAATCAATGACAAGCTATTAAATGTCTAAGAAGCCCTAAGTCTAGTAAATGGATCACGAGCTACTTAGAAGTCCTAAGTTATTAATTAGCATTAGGCCAAAAATTTTAGCATGTAGGGATCTCATTGAGAGCTCCTGAGATATTAAAGAAATAACAAAACAAGCTATTTGGCAAGTGATTTAAATCAATTGAATAGCACAATTAAAGGTCATTAGAAGGTACTAGTAATCAATCATACCAACTTTCAATAATGTTAAAACAAATTTATGATTCAGAGAAAAGGTAGAGAAAGAAGTTTTCAAAGAAAATTTTACATGGTACTAAGGTCGGCATACTGATTGGAGAGCAAATTTCCATTAAAGAAATAAAAATAATGAAAAGAGAAGGAAATTGTTGGTTTGGAGCTTGTGTAAAGTAGACATCCTTGTTATTTAGGCTTTGAGCATTATTTGGTTGAGGATTAGCTAAGGCATTAAGAGTTGCTATTTTCAGGACGTCAGCAGCTTCATCTTATCCTTCTATATTGATGGGATTAGCTACAGGGGTACCTACATCCTCCACTGCTTGTTCTTCCACTTCAACTTCTTCCCTATTAGCCTCTTTTGCCTAAGCTTAGGTATCTTGCACCTGTTTAGCGAAATTTGAGCAATTGAGGTTATACATAAGGTAATGGATTTAAATTTCTCCCCAAGCTAAGTTGATCCCATCTAACACCTTTCAACACATTAACCCTTTATATTCTTCACTCTCCTAAATGTCGTTATAGGCTTTATCATAAGCCTTTTAATACATAGAGCTTTGCTCCATTTCAACTTCAACCATTTTGATCTTCAATTCTTGATATGAACTTTGCAAGTGAGTAACCTGCTCGCTATATTTAATCTTAAGGGATTCAACCTCATTTTATGTCTGTTGGAGGTCAGACATAAGTGTAGAACTCTTCATTTGCTCTTCGGCTAAAGCTACCTCTTTCTCTTATTGAACTTTGGTTTCTTTCTTAGCTTTTTTCCTTCCAAGCCTTAAGCTCACCCTTAGCTTTAGTATTCTCTTCCTCTAGCTTATCTTTCTTAGCTCCCCACTTTTCCTACAAATTTTTCTTCTTAGCCTCCACGCTAGCCACTTAGTTGTTTACCACTTCAAAACCTAAAGAGGAAGAAAGGAGGGTGTTATAAGCTTAAAAGAATTAAAAAAAAAAAACTCAAAAATAGATTGGAATGAAGGACTTACAGCATTCTTTTCCTTAGTTAAAGCCTCTATCATCATCAGTAGCTGTTAAGAGTTCTAAAAAATCCATATGAAGTCAATAAATGTATAACAAGCTTAACAGGATTAAATCTATAAGAATTAAAAGACTTACACCGTAGTAACCGAGGCAATTAAGCATAATAGGCTATTTGACTTTGACTTTTGGTAAAGCTTCATTACATTGGTTAAGGGCTAAACGTCATTTGGTAAACGAATCCCTTTAAGCAACTCTAAAGCCACTTGACCATTCCTTAAGGCATATTTGGCTATGTTGACATTCTAAGTCGGAAAAAATTGCAATACTTCAACGTTTTTTGGAATTTTAAAAGGGGCCTCCTTTCCTTTGTTGGGATTAGCGGAGTTACCCCCTATCTTAGGCGTATCATCCTTTAGAGATTTCCCCTTTTTAGGGTCCTTCTCCAAAGGAGGACATTCACATACAATTGGTTGCTTCCTTAGTTTAGAGACCTCAGTGACCTTTCTCTTAGTAGGGATCTTAGATTGTTATAAGTCTTTAACACCTTTGGTCTCTTAGCCTTCCTTTTCCTTGGTAATAGTGGAAATGGTGGGTTTTACTATTGGTTTTGTTGGTACCTTAACTTGAGTTTTGGATGGTTGTTTGGTTGGGACTTTCTTGGAAGAGGTCCTTTTAGGATCCTCCTATCCCTTTGATTTGTTGACCTTTAGCTCAACAAACAAATCCTTAGAACTATGATCACTAAGCAACATATCTACAACAAGGTACTTAAAAGGTTAGATTAGAAAAATAAGAAAATGGAAATCAAAGAACTTACAAAAGCTGTGCCAAGCATGGGTAAGGAAGACTACCTCGCTCTTGAAGTATATGCGTAGGTCTCTCCTCTCATGAGTTCCTCTCAATACGATAAGATCGCAATAGCTCATACCTTGCTTAAACTTAGTCCCCTTGTTTAGGCTTTTAGTATGCCGATCAAAAGTGCCATTGTTATCCTCATCTACTTGAGCTTCATCCCTAGGGAAGATTGGAGTGCCATTACAACACTTGGAAATTATGACGTCTATTGTCTACATCCTAGAGGAACCATCTATTGTTATAAGCTTCCATGACGATATCATGGGCCCTCTAATCATTAGGGAGTAAACGTTTAATGTCTGATAACCTGATAGGCTGACTCCAGACTGTTAGAAAATCTAACCAAGTAATTGACTTAACCACAACCTACTTTTGCTTTCATTCATGGATTGAACATTTGAGCCTTACCAAAAGCTTTCTACAAGGTAGAACATAGACATAAAATTGACCCTCTTTCTTTTTTAGTGTGAAAAAGTATTTAAACAAAGTAACTACAGTCCTAACCTCTAGATCCTTGCGTATATACTCAAAGGTTACAAGTAATCTATAGGAATTTGTAGTAAGTATGGAAGGACATAGACAATGATATGCAAAATAAGATCTTTGGAAGATAGTAAAGGGTAATTTCAAGTTGACCTCAAAATATTTCTCAAAGAGGGAAAACTCTTGATCACCTAATGTTGTGATTCACTCATGCGATTGAGGTCTCTTGAATGACCATGCTCGAAGGACACCTCTAAAACCAAGTTGCATGGTGTTAAATTCTTACTTGCTTACCGTACTTGTGACACCATTCAAACTTATGTCATATTTGATCATAGTATATACAGGTAAAGCTAGAGAATTACCTTCATTATCAATAGGGTACTCATCATATAGAAGTTTTTGAATCTTCCATGACATAAGGGTGCAGATCCTTGCCAACCCTGTTATATCCTATGTGTAATGGCAACATCTAGATCCACTATACTAGGGGTTTCTTCTAGAGGAGGGGACTCACCTACTCGATGTGTAATAGATGGCTCTTAGCTCCATTGTTCAGCATAAGTCGAGTTGTCAAATTTGGTAGAAGACATAATTTACCTTGTGAGAACAATTGTTGTAAGTGAGAAGTAAAGGAGAAGTGCACGATGTGTAAATCAAGGAGAGCAAAAGCTGAAGAAAACTAAAATAGTAGCATGAGAGTTGGCAAAAAGAAGGAAGAAAATACGATGGAAAAGGTTGAAAATATAAAGAGGTGAATTTGGCAGTAGTTCTCTAGGGATCCTTAGCCCCTATGGTTACCAATTAATGTGATCCATTCGATTAGTTGTGTATCGAATAGATCGGACAATCCTGATGAAGTTGCTCTTCCCAAGGGATACACATAAAATCTAATACAATCACATGAACCCTAGTGGTGGTACATAAAACATCATGTCTAGGAAGTAAAGCTTTTCTAATAAGCTAAACAAAAGATGACACATTAATAGCCATACACTACCTCAGTGTTTAAGATCGAAACCAAGGCTTGCTATTTAAATAGTAGCACAGTAGTCTAAAAGCTATTTTTGCCAAAGAAAATGTGCAATCAATACTTTAGATTTATGAATAGCATAAACACTCCTCTTGATGAGTTTATCAAGAGGATTCAAGGGGTAAATATTGATTGAGGTTTTTCTTAAGATCATAAATTGATTTACCTAGAGCTATTTCCTACTTGACATCAAATCACATGTTCTCTTTACCCTGCTCCTCAACCTCTTAAAGGTCTCACCAATTGTACGGGACAATTTAAGAAAGATTGGCTACTTGAACTCCTATAAGAAGGACTTAACTAGAGTAGATTGGAATGACCCCCCTTAGCTTAGAGCAACTATCTATAGGTCAAACTTTGACTTGGTCATCTCTAAAGGGTTCAAATTCTAACATTGGGTACTAACAGTTAGCTTCCTTGTCTAGTTAACCACTCATCAACTACCATGATATCAGCTACAATCCTTAAAATCAGGGAGTGATCCTAAATTAAAATCAAGTGCACATGTTGGTTTTAGAGGCTACGGTTACCACATCCAAATTATCTTACAATGATAAAAGGAGGTCAAATAACAAGTGATAGGTTCTTTTGAACACTCTAGCACTTTGCTTCCTACTTTATCTTCCTTTTCATAAACTCTCCCTAATTTAGGCATCGAAGTATTAATGCTAGAGTTACCCTAGCACCCCCTTACCTTAATTTTTGCTTGTTTTGCATAGTGCTTTGCAATCTTGGTGTTTAAGATACCATTCTTACCAAATTATGATATCAATAATTGGCATTGTCTGTTTCTAATATCATGATATGGCTAGAACTAAGTCGAGAGACATCAACACTCTATGGGGGAGTAGGCTTCCTCAGGCAACTCAAGGACAACAATCACCACAATAACACACCCTTGAGACATGCCAAGTCAAAGCATACAATTAGATGATTCAAAATCAAGGGCAAGAGGATGGTGATCCATGAATAGCATAATTGGAGGCATTATGTGCTAAATTCTCAAAAGAACTTGAGAAGGTTAGAATTAGCAATAGAGAGTTATGTCAGAGGCTCAATGAGAGACATACTACCTCTTCTTCTACTCCCTCTTTACAACAAGTGAGATGATAAGTTGATTCAATGACCTAAGAGGAGGCATTGTGACAATTGCGAGGGAAAACTCCCATAGTAAATGAGGATAATCCATAAAAGAACAAGAACTATGATCAAGGGAGAACTACCAACAATGGGTGCCATTGTATACTACTGTTGTACTACACGTGCAAACAGCTATGGGTGGAAGAATTGAGAATGTGACCGCTTGCTTATCGCAAAAAGCTATGGCACATATGAGCCTACAAGATTTGAAAGTGTATGTGAAGATGTTGGCTACTGAGGGAACTTCTAAGAAAGAGATAGATGCGAAATGCAAAAAGGCGAGGTACATACTCCGATGTCCTAGCTCCGAGCGTGATGGAGTGACCTGAGCTACTATGAAATCATTTTTAACTACGAAAGGGAAAGAAAGTTGGGATGAATTTGTACGGCGTCTTTTTTATGTCGACGACACTAGAAAATTGTCGTTCGGAAATTCTCGATTGAAACTAACTCAACCGTATACTCCACTCTCCGAGCTATAAGACGTACATTATTTCGTACTGTTGACCTCCTCGCTTGTAGTGAGAACCTAACACAAGCCCAGCTATCTGTCCGCATGGCCGCGGGTGGCCGAGTTGAGCTATTTTCTTTTATCCGAGCAATTTTCACTAAACTGAGCTAAATGTCGAGCAACGACATTACTTAACTGCATACGAACACCTATAGATAACAGTCGAGCTACTTTAAATTGAGCTTGGACAACCGATCTGGAGCTGCAAACCGAGCTCAGATCGTGCTGATCTCCACCATGGAAAGTGCACCACACGCTCCAAACCGTAGCAGAACCGAGCTCTCCCTTGTACGCCATGACAGCAGGAAGCCAACCAGCAGGCCAAGCCATAATACGGACCCATGCAACACTGAGCGTTTATTTGAGAAAGGACAATAGCTTGCTACATTTTTGCTCATTCCGAGTAGATTAAGAAAAACTCCTTTTGCTTCCTAAGGCTGCTCTGAGCTCCCGTAAGATGTCATAAATAGGATGCTTCACAGTTATAACTTCCCTTAGTGTTGTCGAGTAGATGGGTCTTTTCTTGCATCTCAAAGAATTACACCAAGAAATTGATGCTGCCCCTTCTTTAGCTTCTTTGAGTCTCTCCTCCCACAGCACTTCCTGGATTTCTTCTCTTCCAAGCTCTAGTTAGCTTTTCCGTATTTTGTGTCGAGCAGTAACGAGTACCTACTCTCTAACCTCCCCATTGCGCACAAGTTAAAGTTTGAATATAAGAGTAAAAAATTCCATGCTCCTTGCATAACAAATAGCAACCAACACTCTTCACACAAATCGTATTCGTAAGCTAATTGGATTCAATTGCGTTTGGTCTCTTTCTAAGAGTATTGGGTGCATTGAATCCAAAGTCTCCCCATGTTAAGGTTGAGAAACAAGCGGATAAAAAATCAAGCTCTTCTTCCCACACTTATCGAGCAGCTTTTATCCATACAAGTTGAACAAGTGCCAAGCAAGCTGCCACAAGATATCTGACCAAGCAAAAGAACTAAACTTCGAGCTATCCATTGCCAGGCCGATCTACCACAACGAATAACAAGCTATATCCACATATGTAGGCACATTCTGAGCTGCTCACCTATGCATGCTGAACATCCTTTGCTATCCGGGTTAAACTACTTCGAGGAGCCGAGCCAAGCCATAACAAGTCTGAGCTCCTTGGCCATCTAACAGAGCAACCTGTGGGCATAAGATAATGGCAAAGCCGAGCCTTGTGAACTTGAGGCCGAGCAGACCTACTTCTATATTAAAATGACTGGATTCCCAGTCTGAGCTACTCAATTAGTAATGGACAGGCAAATACCATGCATTAAGAGCCTATCCATGTATTGAAGTGGCACATGCTCGAAAAATGTAACAAGATGGAGTCTTCTTACCCAATCTACTTGTCTTTCATGCAATATAATTATCAATCCGATGACACAAGCAATAGCAATTCATATGATGGATAATTTTCCACTCAAGTCTATGATGGGAAATCATGTAACAAAGTTATTTAGTTATTATTCCATTCTTCATGGAGATACATACAGGAGTCCTGTACGAAGTAAGGTATATATACGTCCCCTTTCATCCTTCCTAAGAAGACCTTTTGGGAAAACATTTGAGTTGCTCATAGCAGAGCAACCCCACCGAGCACAATAATGCAACATTGTAAGTGTTGACTAAGTTATATACACCAATTAGGGCTCTACTACTAGTAATTACTAAGCCACAATTCTGAGTATACGATGCCAAAAGCTGGCACACTTCAAGCCCCACTTCCATACTGATCTTCTTTTTCTTTGATAAAAGATAAGTAAAACATAATTATCATTATTCATACTTTGTCAGTTATTTATTTTTAAGATATGTGTTTTATGTTATGCCTCATGCTAATCTATTGTTAGTATTCATACTTGATACATGAATTATGTATCAAATCATATCTATCTATGTATTGCTCCATGACCTGAACATCTACAAGCCTGAAAATGAAAAATATCGACTATTCAACATTTGTAAAAATTTATTCAATTCTTAATAGATTTATTTCTACCTCCTATAGAGATGAATATGAGAGTTCAAAAGTGAATTGAAGCTAAAGAAACACTCCCTACTTTAAGCCTATGTAAGTATAGTTTGCTAATGGGCTACTTTTCAATAGCTCTAAACCCTACATATCACGGGTGGCAAGTAAATTACATAAAATGTTATCCCTAAATCCTATATTTGACAAATGATGAGAACTGGATGTCCAAAATATTCTAAGTCTGGTAATGAGTTTAGACGATGAGATATAAAGCCTTAACTCTTTTAAGACAGACAGGCACAAACACTCTAAGTTTGCTAAATAAATGACATGTTATATAAGAACCATAAGCCACTAATTGGTGACGAGGAAAATGCTCTAAGTCTAAAAATACCACAGATAACGAGCTATTACAAACCTAATTGCTCTAAGTATAATGAATAGACATCGAGTTACTTGAAAACCCTAAGCCATTAAAGAACAATGGCTAAAATACTTTAACTCGACACCTTATATGGACAACAAGTAAATAGGTTCAATGTCCTATATCACTAAAGGACTCAAGGGTGAACCGGCTTCTTCAAGCCTTTGTTATTTCAGGTGCTCCGACCTCTTTAGGTGTTCCAACGTCTTTAGGCTTGGCCTTTTTAAGTGTTCTGGCCTCTTGAGGCTTGGCCTTTTCATGCATACAAACATCTTCAATCTTCAAGTATTTCGACCTCTCCCGACCTTTGCCTCTTGAGGCCCTTATAGTATCCTGGTCTCTTTAGGCCCTTGATCATAGATTTTTTTAGAGCTTACACAAAATTGACCTCTTTAGTGCTTTCTTTGCTGAACTTATTACCAAAGAGAGTAGGGGACAGGTGTTGATAAGGTTTTTTTAATAAATAGGCCTAAGGCTTACTCCAGTTGGCCCAAGACTTAAGCCCAGGTTCAATAACCCAGTTTAAGTATGATTGGATCACCATCTACTATAAATATGGAATAAAAATCTTAAGTGAGGGGATCCCTCTTTCCATTCTCTTTCTCTCTGTATAATTTGATAGTTTATTCTCATGATTAGAGGGCTTATTTAGGCAACAAGTGGCTATACTAGAATACCTTCCATCCTCCCTTAATCGTTTTTCTATTTTGTAGGTGTTTGCTTACTAAGACGAAATCTAATAGCTAATAAAGGTAACTCAGGTAATTCATGACTTTGAATCTTACACACACACACACACACATATATATATATACATACATAGATACATACAATAATTAATGGTGGTGGGTACTTTCTAGTACTCATCATGAATCAAATCTTAGAATCTACCTAAATCTTTTGAGTATGTAACTCTGCTCAAGATAACGCCACATATTAATCATTGAGGCACCACTCTAAGATTTTTGGTACCTTCAATCCTTTAGGTCTAGCTAAACACAAACTACACAATTGATAAGTATGTATCTGTACACATTTATTCGATATTTTAAATCCTACACCTTTGTATAATTTATAGTGCTTTTTGGATTTATTAATATAAAAGTAATTGATTAAACACTAAATGAATCGATGAAATAAATTGATAAAAAATAATCTTAAAAAGGATTAAAATAGTTTATATTGTGTTAATATATTTTCATCTTAATTATAAACCATTTTAATATTTATATTTTTGTATTTTTAATAAAAAAATGGGTTAACTTGAAAAATATACACACAATTTATTTATTATAAGAAACATAAAAATGTGCGAGAAGCGGAAGTTCGAATTGAAGTCGCCAGATCAAAACACAAGTGGAATTCATGTTTATATATCATCTCGAACCATGAACATAATGTGGGACACACAGGTGATTGTTTCAACGTTTCATTTCAAGCAAAAAGCATAAAGAAAGCTCCAGGGATGAAGCAATGTGCAATTGCATCGCATGAAGACAATGTAGGACCGCCAAAATAAAATCATCGTGCCTCGTTTTCATTTCAGCTTGATTTCTGGTGGAGACTGGAGATCTTCACAAAGCACATGGTTAAAGTCAAACATGCCAGTAAAAATGAATTGACGATGGTGGACCATCACGTAAGCCACTTGAAGTTTACTTCACCGATTAAAAAAAAAAAAAATCCATCAAAGGCCATGCTTTGAATACTACAATCTCATATTTTCAGAAAATGTAGGGCATGAGGCAGGAACCGAAGCACAGAGAGTTTGGGGAGAAATTCACGGAAGAGTTTTAATTTTCCATCTTTTTTCTTCATCTCTTTAGTTTTATTTTTAAGTCATTGTTTTCAATCCTTGTGTATTAGCTTTTATGCTATGAATTGATTTAAGTATTATGAGATTTTGACATACTTGATAATTTAATTAATGTATGATTTTACTATATATCACTATTTAGTTGCAGTTTTTAGTTATCTTGATTTTATAGTTCATGTTTTTTACCTAACCAACAATATTTTTGTAAATAATTTATCGAAAAAGATTTTTTTCATGAATAAAACTTGAAAAACATGAAAAGGAATGAACAATTTACATGAAATTGGACTAGGTTTAATTTGAATGTTGATATGGACACATACAGTTTAGACTAATTTTAAGATTCATGCTCTTAATATAATTAATATTAATTTTTATGACATAGACATATGCAAGACCTTTTATGTTAATTAGGATAGTAAAATTTACAAGAAGAATTGATAATTATAGATTAACTACTCGAAAGGAGTGCTTTTACTATAGTTAGGACAATAACGAATTGAAGGGAAAGTAAGTCTAGAGAATATAATTCAAAACCAATTAATTAGTTCTAATATATTTTAGTAGTATATGTTAATTGATCAAATGATAACCTAGTTGAAATTCCATACAATTGACTTGGTAAACTTCTCCTTTTGTTACTTTCTGTTTTAGTTAAGTTATTTTATTTTTTTTTAATTTGTTAAAACATCTCATTTCGATCGCGATAGAATCTAATAATTAGTTTTCAATCTCTTTGGATATGACATGTTTTTACCAATCTTTTATTACTGCATACGTGATCCAATATATTTTTTGGTAAAAATTGCACTCTTTAAAATTCATGCTTATCAACAATCATTTAATGAGTAGCATATTTTTAAATCCTATTACTACCCTAGTCAAGCAGATACAACAAACATGGTATTCATGTACTTAGTGTGGTCTTTTCCTCTAACCCTTGGTGTTCTCTAGCTTTACTCCTTAACATATAGACGACCTAACTTAGCCGATTGACTTCCTTGCATTTGAACTTACTAATGTTTATTAGATAATTTACTCATATTAATATGATTTAGGCATGAAAATCATACCGGTTTTAATTATTGAAAGTATATTGCTTATAGACTAAATTATATAAGTAATTTGAAGTCGATAGAAATTAGTTTAGAAAAAGATTAATGAAGAAAATTGCCTTTTAGCTCTACAGTGAACTAGCTACGCTGTCTAGCTTAGACCAATTACGCAGCTTTGATGACCATTTTATGGTTGTAAAGTCATTGAACTAGTTGAATGGTCAATTTAGGATCAAGCAAATGGTAGCTATAGCATTCTGCAATTTTGGAAAACGTTTCTTTAGTTTCAAAAAATCCTTGTTTGTCCACTTCAAATCCAATTTTAATCCTTTAATTTCTTTGCAAAAGACATTCAAAATGAAACATATTTCAAAGATCTATACCACTTTTCATAAGCATTAAGTTAATAATTACCTAAAACTTACTTAGGACAAGATTTTTCTTCATGTGAACTTACTTGCCTTCCAACACTTTTGTACAACAATTTGACAAAAAGACTCCCATAAACATCATCCTTTAACAAACCATTCATTACAATACCAAAATTCAAACTTAACTTCAAAGGAACACTTCAAGCAACATATTATAGTCCTTCCTCTTCTCAAGTTTTGTTATATATCACATTAAGGGCATCAAAAACTACATAACTTAGAAGAATCTAAACCCAAAGCGTACTTACCTTTGATACTTGGCACTTATTGCACAATTGAATTTGTGTTTGTTAGTGGAAGGGAAGAAATGTATGAAGGGGAGAGAGATGGAAAGAGAAGAATTAATGTAACGTTATTTCCCCTTTTATTAAATTACCGATGTTCCATGGTAAAAGTTGACTATTTTACCCTTGATCGTTTAAATCATTTACCAACTTGCCATGTTTTCTTATTTGTTTTATTTGTCCAATTTTCTTAGTTATCACATTTTTCCCCTTTAAAAGAACTTTTGATCTCAAAAGTTACCTAAATCCTAAAATAATTCTAGATACCCCTTCTACATTTCTCATTCAAACTCTCAAGTAACTTTATGCTCCATCTAATTACCCTATAGGAACTTCACATACTTAATTACCCACTACCTTAAGACTTGTACCATAGTGTTCATATTTTAATAGGCCACTCTACCAAAGCCAAGTTTGGCTACATTTCTAAAGGTTCTAAAGTTGTCACCCGATCTAAATCTAAGACATACTTCCTTAGCATGGACACAAGGAATATACTATATACTTCTTTCTAGCTTAGTGGTAGACCTAATCTATAAGCTATAGCCCCTACTTTCTATAGAATCTCAAAAGGTCTCACATATCTTAGATTTAGCTTTCCTTGAAGCCTAAACTTCACAACGCCCTTTGTCAACAAGAATGTCAACAACACAAGATATCTTACCTAAAAATCTAAAGGTCATTGACTCTTGTCAACATAGCTCTTATGGCAACTTTAAGCCCATTGTACTCTACTTGATCAATTTGACCATATCAATAACATCCTATACCCACTTAGGTCCCAACACTTATCTATCGCCCATTCATCCTAATTTATTGGTGACATGCATTTCTAACCATATAAGGCATCATATTGTACTGCTTGACTTGTTATCTTGTAGCTATTATTGTAACATACTTAACTATTAATATGTCTTAATCCTAGTTTCCACCAAAGTAAAGAAACTCTTCCTCATCCATAAAATTATCTAACACCATGAATAAATTCCCATTTACCCTAAATTCTCTCTCTCTTTCTCTTATTTTTTATTTTAAATTATATAACTTCCATCAAATTTTGGCTCCAATATTCAAGCTAAGTTGCCTGTGTTTACTAGTTACTGATATATATTGATTTCTTTAAGCAATTTTCTCATATTCTAAAATATCGTCATTAAAGTCCCAAATATTCTTCCATTTTAGTTTGATATCTTATACCTCCTTTAAATTAACTCCACAATTAGATTTCTACATTTGGGTACATCCTTTTACTTAGTGGTTTATCTATTTGCAATTTTATTTTAAGTCTACTCTTAATGGAAAATACCTCCCACGCATACTAACATGCATCTCCAACTTTTCCTTTTATTCTTACTATTTCCTGTATTTTGCTAGTTCATCATTTACATCCAACTTCCATAGTTTCCTCTTCCATTTACACATTCAACAAATAAATTTTCTAGCAAATCATTTTAAATTCTCCATATTGCTCTTTAACTTATCAATTTACATCAACTCCTATCATGTTCACTTTTTGCTTATTAAGCTTTCCAGACTTTATATATTTTTTACCTTTATCTTCTATGTCTTTTGCTTTTCTTTCCCTTCCTACTTATTCCTCTTTTCTTTATTCAACCTCATCTTTTAATATCCTTCCTCAATATTCATAATTTGATTACTATTCAGGTTCTTAGATTTCTTGATGTTTAAGCTAGTTTTTCTCTTCTAACTATAAGATCAAAGCTTAGGTAATTTATTCATCTACTAGCAGTCTCCCACCAAACATCCTCAAGAGATTATACGCTTCCATGCTTCTATTATTACCACTATGCTCTATTGAAAGAAGGAAAATACTTTTACCTAGAAACTCAAATGACTCATTTCTTTGCTTACCCTATGCTCAATACTTCTATCTAGAATGAGAAATGCTTACTATTGTCTTATTATATTTACATTTATAGTTATTTGATTGATTATGACATATGAATTTAGCTATTACATTTATTGATCATATTACCACTTGTTAAATAACTGTCCTCACTTTTGTGTCTTTAAAGGTCTAATACATATTTTGAATCATTTGATCAATCTCAATTGGTTTTTTAAAATTTTGTTGAACTTCACAAATTTTTTTATTACTGTTATTATAGTTTTCTTGTCATTGTTGTTGTTATAATGAATATTGTAGGCATATGGTTTGCTTGTCTTAAGACATTGTTGTGTGTGATCAATCATTTAATACATGTCTATCGAATACTTCTTTATACTCATTCTAGGATTAAGTTTGTTTGTCATTTTACAAATTTTTATTATTGACAATGAGTTTATAGATCATATTTCCCAGAACATGTACACGTAATAATGGGGCGTTGTGTATCAACACATGACTAAATTCAACTAAAACAAGTCTGACAACTCAACTCACATTATAGGATTCAACATGATATATTAATATAGTCAACATAACTTGACTTACTTTACACATCGCAAACCAACCAAGAAAAAAAGTGAATGTGTTAGTCCCACTTCATGTGTACCAATGCCAATGTACATATATTACTTATGTTATGCTTTGATGTGTTATTTGTTTTATTGCTCTCATTATTACCCTTTGTTTTAGTAAAAGTTTTTTCACTTTTGAGATACTACTCATCATGGGGAGTTTTGTTAGATAGTTTCATATTTTGATCCATTTCAAAATAGGTGGTAGGGATTATAATTTTTGGTTTCATTGCTTATGGTAATGATTCTATCTTTGTAGAGGTGGCTAAGACGATACATCCTACACATAAACAATTGAATCCTAAACTATCTACATCTCAAAATACATATAGTCCGCATCGTATCCTAGGTTGTACACCAAATCGTAGCCTAGGTTAACATAATGGTTGATGTCTCTTGAAGTTTTTACATCTAAAAAAGAAAGTCCTTAAATGGTGCTAAGTGCTTAATACATAGGATACTACAAATACATGCAAATGTCACAAATCACATTCATTCACATGCATTGACAAACAAATTACTAGACATCTAGCAATTTAAATATCTTTGTTTTATTAAGGCATTCAATACAGTCTTAGCCTTTTAAGACTTGGGTTAATTCATGACTACTAATCATGTATGCATATATACATAGTAATTATAAGGCGTTGGGTACTTTCCAACACCTTAGAGTCCTCGAATTAAATCCTAGAATCTACCAAATCGTTCTAGTATGCAATTTCACCTGGAACAAATCCACATACTGATCACCACTTAGAGTACACTGACTATTCTAGTCCCTTTAGCCTAGCCAAACATAAACTGTAGAGTCATGTAATGAGCTGGACATTTTTTTAGTCTATTTATCACCACCCTAGTTAAGTACATACAATAAACATGGCATCTATGTATTTAATTTGGTCTCTTCTTCTAACATTGGAGTCTTGTAGCTTTACTCCTTGACATACAAATAACCTAGTTTAGCCAATTTAGTAATGTTTACTAGATAATTTACTCATATACATATGATTTAAGTATGGAATATATAATGTTTTTACTCATAGAAATAAATTGAATATAGGCTAAATTATTGAGGTAATTTGAAGTTGTTAGAAATTAATTTAGGAAAAGATTAAGGAAGAAAATTGCATTTGAACTTTTGATGGAATCGACCATACAATTTGGCTTAGATCGATCAGCTAATCTTAATGACCATTCTATGAATGACTAGACAGTAACATCGAGGTTCTCCAATTTGTTTAACCTTTGTCCACTTAAAGTCTAACTTTAATCTTTCAATTTCTTTTTAGAACGCATTCCAAAATGGAACATACTTCAAGGATCTTTATTACTTTTCATAAGTAATAAATCTATGACTATCTTAAACTTACTTAAGATAAGAATTCTCTTCTTGTGAAATTACCTGCCTTTTAATACTTCTACATAGCATTTTGATAAAAATACTCCCTAAAACATAATCCCTTAACATAAATCACACATTACAACACCTAAATTCGAGCTTTCCTTTGAAGGAACACTTCAAACAACATGTTATAGTGCTTCTTCTTCTTGAATTGCAATAATTTATTATTTTTGTTTAGAACTTGCTTTAAGGGCTTTGAAAACTACAAAAACTTCAAAGAATCTCAACCCAAAACGTATTTATCTTAAATCCTTAATGCTGATTGCATAGTTGAAGTTGTGTCCATTGGTGGAAGGGAAGAAAGGTATAAGGGGGGGAGAGAGAGAAGCGAAAAAGAAAAGAATTAAAGAACGTTTATTGAACTGTAGACCAATTTGCCTCAATCTTTTAAATAATTTACCATCATGTGATGTTAATATTTATTTTGTTTATCCAATTTTCTTGGTTATTACAATGGCACTATAAGGACACCAAATAGACTAGCAAGTCATGTATCCACAATATATATATATATATATATATATATATATATAAATTAAAGGAAAAAAAATATAGACTACTTAATAATATTTGTTATGTAAAATGAAGAAAACAAAAAACATAAAACTAACAACAATATTTTACAAGATAATGCATATGTCAATGAAAGATGTAAAAAAAAAAAATTTGAACTTTTGTAATTATTCATAGGAAGTATTTATATTATTTTAGCCTATGATTTCTTAACATATTGATTTAATTAATCACATTTTAAATATTGGTTAAAAAAAATTGAAATATATAAACATTGAAAAAGGGGGTTGAAACCCCTTTTTTATGTAACATGTATCGTTGTGAGATGTCAAAATCAACATATTGTCCATGAACTAAAATTGCCTTAATAATTAGCATGTTATGAAAACAAACAGTCTAAAATACATTGTCTCATATGTTCATGAATAATTTTTCCTTCTGTCTCTTTTTTCTTTCATAATTAAATTATTCATTTTGGATGTATAAATAAATTTAAGAAAATTGTTCCTACTAATGTGTAATGTACATCTTTTGTTTAGCATAACAACATATGTAATTCAACCTAAATGTTAATAACTAAATATTAGAATTTATGTGTAATTACGTATAATAATAAACTTAGAATCACATCATTCAATAAACCAAATAAAAAAGGAAAAACATTTCATGTACATTAAAACAATAATTAGGAAAAAAAGAAAGGAGACTCTACATTCATGTGAGATTTAGATGATAAACAAATAAATTCTTGATACAAAAGTATGGAAACCAAAACAATACTATATTAGAAGAAAAATATTAATGTACTCTACTTATATCTATAATATGGAAGCCTAAAGTTAGGGAGTATTACAAATGGATTAAGAGCAAACATGTAAAAATTATTTAGGTGACATGTGTAATCTACTAAACAAAATTCCTTTAGCTATAAAAATCTATGCCAATCGCATTCTTAAACTTTTTTGGAATTTCTTAAGAGAGAATGTAACTTGAAAAAAATGTAAAAGCTTGAGAAATAGGAAATTAGAGCAAAAAGAAAATTTAGAAGAAAATTAGTATAAATATATGGTCGTAGGAGTTTGAGGATTTAGGCATTGTTTGTGAATTAACTATCATTGCCACCTAAAGGAAGAGCTCATGTGATATTGGTTCAACATACCCCTTTAGCTTGAAAGTCACCGAAAAGTGTAAAGCTAGTAAGTACTTGATAAGGATCATTTTTCATTGATCCGATCACTTAAGCTAAGGCTAAGGGTCTTTAGAGTTTAGTTGGAAAGATTTTGCATGGTAAACCTTCTAAGGAGGAACGTCGGCTAATGGTATCATTTTTGCCACACTGCATTACATGAGAAGAGTCTTTGACATTATTATTTGTTAGCAAGAAGGGCCTTGGGCAAGAATTAAAGACCAATTACAAAGTCAAACTTGAACATAGGTATAAGATGGAAGACCATAGTTGTGTTCAAGTAAAGTTGCCAAGAAAAATGTTGGTAAAGAGGAATACGACCAAGTCTATGACTATATACATAGGTGTAGATTTCTATATCACCACCATAGTTCGAATCACGACAATGGTCAATGGGTATAGACCTCTTGTTTAGAAATTCTTTTAGTTAGGATCGATTCGACGTTAGTAAGGATAACAGTAGGAACATGGTTGTGTTCCTTAACTGCAGTCGCATTGCAAAGAGTGATTCTTTTTTTTTTTTGTTACCTATTTTATTATATTTCTTCCATTGTTATTGTTATCATATAAAAACCTTGTTAGACTATTTTAGAGCACTTTTTAGCTATTATTATTGAATAACACCATTAAGAATTCTCTCAATTTTTCGTTCTTATCAATTCTTTAGGAATTATGGTGAATAACTCGCTTGTTAATCCTATGAGTCATATTGAAAGAGATTAGTGTTTGCAAATGTTTGTTTATGTATCATATCCATCAAAGACTATTTATCTTTTATCAATCACATAAACATCAGATTGATATCCTTAATTCTTGTAGATTCTTGAAGCGATCATAGAGAGAGAAAGTTAGTTGAAAGAGATAGATTGGAGGAGGCTCGAGATCCACATTAGTACTCCATCTTGCTCCAAATTTCAGTTATATTCTAAAAATAGCAAATGTTGCTAAAAAGTTGTGAAACTTGATATTCCTAAATATTTTTGCAAGTAGAATTAAAAATAAAACTAGATTTTTGAGATTCAAAATACTTATATGGATTCCTTAAGAAATTATCCTAAAAAATGAATTTTGTATCATATTTTTAATAGGATAAATGATGTGGTTTCAACCCTAATTTTTGTGTACAAGTTTTAATGCCATATAAAGAGTTTTGAAAAACTAAGAAGTTGGGTTTTGAGTAATTTTGATTTAACACAGAGCAATAAATTGAAAGTTCATGAGAGTGATGTTTCTTTAAGTAATTAAATTTGCATGTGTTATAACATGGTTGTAATTGAGCTTTGGAGTAATAAATTGGTAAGATGGAGTATGGAAATGGGGTAGGTAGGTTCTAAATGAAGTGAAACCAAGTGGATTTATATTTTGTCCCATAATCCTCTACTGTTATGCATATCATGATATGTTTTATCTTTGTACTTATTCTTATTGTTTTTGATCCATTCGGCTTTTAAAAACGACCTAAAGTTATGGATTTATGAATAGGTAACGTTGCTCTACTACCTAACTAAAGAGCTACTATTGTACCAATAAAAAAGATAGAAGTGTAATGGCAAGTCGGAAGCTAGGCTAGAACCTCAGTTAGTTGAAAATGCATAATAAATTGGAACTTAAAAATTAGGTTACAAGGTGACTCAAAAGGTTAGCTATTTATGTATTTTCTAATTGATTCCTTAAAATTTGTATGTTTTTAATGCTATATGGTTAATTAAGGATATGTATCAACAACATTATTGCCAAATAGATATTAAACAAGTCTTTTGTTAAAGTCTCTTACTTTACTTTTAAAATGAGGTGGTGGGGAAATTGGCATTAGTAACACATACACACATATACACATATGCTAGTAAGAGGTTATGACAAAAGGTATGTTGGGAGAACGTTACATAGAGAACAAAGTTAGAGATTAAGTTAGAAGTTATCTTAGACAAAAGTTTCCTTAAATAATGACCCCAGGACCTAATCCTAAGTGTATGTAAGTTATTGGTTTAACTTGCACTTAATGTTATCCTTAGTCCTTAACATGCCTTAAATCGCATTTTCATCCTTACTTTGATTCTTTAGATCTACACAAATGCCTCAACTTTTCAATCCATCACACTTCGAATTCTAATCGATAAACAAGTTGTGATACTTTGGGGCCTATTTTATAAACCACACTTTGATATCACCCTATAATGCCTTACCTTCTAAGTGTTTACTTAAAAATTTTTCTTAACTTTTGGTACCAAAAGACCGGTCATTATTGCCATCCTTGAGTTAAGGATAAGGTAGAATCTATACTACACCTATCATACAATAATATGAAGCTCCTGTTCCCAAAACACTTCTCATTTGATATACACACAACAGCAAAAATCTTTTGCAAGAATGAGCCAAACCTAGAGTTACACAATTGTAAATTCTCATGTACTACACAGTTCCTGTTAGAATATCTTCATATCATATAGATTCATCAAAAGGTGCATATATCAATTTTATATTCTCCTCTTAAGGCCTTTACGAAATGACTTAGTAGTCTTCTTGTAAATCTCCTTCTTAGTGCTTGAATCCAATTTCTAATTCACTTTAGTTATATAGGGGTTTTCTCCAGTTTACTTTCTGACCAACATTTTGACTTACTTTTTTCTTTATGGTTTACCTCAAAGATACTAGTTATGTATACTAAAGCCTCCCTTTCTCCCATGGTATGAGATCTTAGCTAGCTTCTTTCAAAACTTGAGGATAAGAAAACTTATCCCCTTAGCTCATTGTGAGTTAAGTGAGAGTAGATAAGCAAATAAAAATACAAAACGACATCTTATCATAAATAGATCAATCTATCAATTTTAATCACAACACACTACTTTCCAACCAAGCAATGAAAATGTAATACACTCATGCCATGCATATACACTCGACTTACATCAGTACCAATGTCCTAGCCTAGCCCCAACCTTAGCCCTCATTTGATTGGTCGACTTCAATCCAAGTATTTGTATACAAACCAAAGTCTAAGAATCTAGAATAGAGTTTATTAAACTCAACCTAACCTAAGCTATCCAATTCTATATGCTTGAAAACTAGTCTTTGTAAACTAAGGTGTTTGAGTCACAAAACCAATCTCCTAGAAACTAAATTGTTTGCTTAATAAAAACCAAGTTTTCAATATAAAGCTTAATAAAGAAAAATATCAATTTTTGAAAACTTAACCCATAAGTCCTTTTCATGCCATGCCATGAATGTATCAACCGTATACCAAGGAAAACCAAGCAACTATTAAATCACATAAGCAAGCTTAATGATCCCTTTATTACGTAAGCCTTTACCTTATTTCTTATATATTTTCATCTCTAAAACCTTATTATTGGGTTTACTTAAGTGAACAGCTTCAGAGGTAGGGTTAGCACCTAATCTCTTTGTCAAGTTAGTATAGAACAAGCACAATAAGATCAATCAACAACCCAGTGATAACATATATTGCTTTCATGAAACATGAATCAACTAACAATACACATGCCTAGCTAATCAGGAATCATCTCAGCAACTCATTAGATAACATGTCACATTTACATATAAGACCAATCAATTAAATATAGTTAGATAAGTTAAGAGTAGATAAAATCTACTATAGCACCTAAATATCCAGTTACCTAGGCCACTTAGCATATTTCCAAATCTTACTCTTGTTCTCGAGACTTTTCCTTTGCCATAATTGCTAAACAAAATGCGTATAATATCTAAGTTAATATATGTTAAGAATAAGTAAGGTCATTAACTTACTTACTCTTAGGGTCTAGGTCCTTGTGTAGTTCTTTATAATATAACTTCAGTTTAGAATACTTTCTGACTTAGTTTTTGATTTACTCTCTATTAACAAGGCCCCTCCAGCATGATTTCTAACATATTTTCTAACCACCTCAACATTATATAGAATACTCAATTTCCTCACCTCACCATTCTAATTCTAAGGCAAAAGTTTTTAATAAAACACTTGTTAAAGGTTCATCTACTATGACACTATTAATATATCACTTAAGTTTACTTTATGGCTACCATACGAAGGACATAAAAAGTGATTTCGAAAATATATATATGTATAGAAAATCAGATAACCCCCTAGAACAACTTCCTAATCTAGGTTCTATATATAGCTTTATTTCATTTTTTTCATCTAGTTAACATTCAAACTTACGTTTTGACTCATATTGTAGCTTGCATCAACACTTCTTGAACCATCAAATCACTCGACTTTAGCACTAACTCCCCTATTTCTACACTCTACTAGAATAGTTTAGTATTCTAAACTCATTTCCAACCAAGGGATTACACATGCAAATCAAATTACTTGCTAAACCTTCCATTTTAGGCATTTCTAACATATTATCACCATGATAAACTAAAATTATCGAAGTCTAACTTCATAGTTTATCAAAAATATTTATGTAATATTAAAATAGACCCTTTGAAGAACTTATATACAAAAATTTAAGTAGATACAATATCATTTGCTATTTTTTAAATTTAATGCAAAATTTATTTTAAAGTCTAATTTCTTAAGGAACCTGCATTTCCTTTTTGAATCTAAAAAATATGGTTTGATATTTGAATTCTTCATGCAAAAATACTTTAAAAACTAAGTTTCATAGTTTTTGGACTTTGTTTACTATTTTTAGAATTTTGAAGAAATATTAGAGAGAAATCAAGCACTCACCGATTAACGGCTCTGCAACACTAGCAGGGGCGGTAGGGCTGTTAGAAGCTCCCATTTGGTGGTCCTCCTTTAGAATCCATGGTTGGTCGAATGTTAAGTTTTGTTTTTCCATTGTTAACTCCACACAACAAGCTTGCTAAGCATCTTCCTTAATTTTTTTACTCCCAAATTGTACTATGACATAAAGTTATGTACAAAAATGCCTGAACAAATGTAGTCCAATATTTGTATAAAGGTATAAGTCAGTAGAAAGAATTGCATGTCACCTTACATGTGTTTCCTCTATTTCTTTTCCTTAGATATATTTATTATTATGTGCGCAATTCTCATTATTCACTTACTTTAGGCCAACTTAATGATTGCCACACCTAACCTTGTTGTTTACATTATGATTTTGGAACCATTATCCATGATTTGTTTAGTAGGTGTTTTGCTAATCCTAGATATGGTACACTTATATGTTTAAATTAGTATATATTGCATATATTAGGACACATTTCCTTTTTAGTTAATTACAGGGAACGTTTTTGATAATAATTAACAAGACCATTAAATTATACGTTTTGGTAAATTAAATATTTTAGATACCTTATTTTATCAAATAAACATTACTAGGGTTCTCCTTTTAACTATTGCAACCATTTAGTAAAAATTTACTCGATTCCAAGAATATGTTTTGGAACCCTAAATTTACTGATCTCAAGTAACTACGATTACTTACATAATAATATTTGTGATTTGTACTATCGCATCCCAACTTAGTACGAAATGCACTATCACACAAGAATACCTATTGAAAACTTAACTTAATCTGTTCATTCATCAAAAGACAACATTGTTTACATGATAAGGGGTTTCTGCATCAAAGTTTAGCTAGATATTTTATTACATCTTATGTGTATAACATAATATTTACATCAAAATATAAACTAACTTTTTCCTTTGTCATCTCTACAATAATAGGATTCCTGACTTAGTATAGGTTCCATACAAAAGTCGTTGACTCCAAATCACTCTCTTAGTATATACAAATGCCCCCTTAGTGTTGGGCCCTTTACGATGCAGTTAACTTGGGGATAAAATATTATATCCCCTTAGCTACTAAAGTTGAGTAAGAGTGGATAACAAACAATATAATATAGACAATATGATAGACAATATTGCATTTCACAATTGAAACATTTCAATCATAAACTATAGGTTCAACCTTACATATGCACCGTCCAATGGGGGCATTTACTGCTAGCAATGCAGCATGCTATGCTCATACATGTAGCATGCATTAGTATCAATATCCTATGCCCTCTAATCTTCTTTTGGTTAGTTGATATAGCTGGGCATCTAGATATAACATTTAAGAACCTATAGGCAACAAGAAGCTGTCTAGGAGTAGGACCCCTACGAAATTGGACTACACATTATAGTCTACCATTTTCAAAAAGAGTAACAAGGAGCTACTTAAGAGTAAGACCCCTAACTTTGCTTTACAAAATTAGACTATACGCTATAGTTCACCAAATCAAAGTGGCAACACTACCAAATTACACCACATACTGTAGTACCAAATTGACCATTAAAATAGTCATAATGTTCGGGCAATGCAATCTATATGCTTTTAAAAATTAAGTTCATAAAGCCATGCTTTTTTTAATGATCACTTAGAAGCCTCATTCTAAAAGTTTTAACCCGTAAGTCCTTTTTATACTGTGTCATGCCATGCCATGATATGTAATAACAACTCAAGTATATCACTCAACACAACTAGTCTTTTGGTTTTATTCAACCTAGTGATCTGAATCTAGATTTCGAACTCTCCCTAGTAGAATTCTAGTAACTTACTTAAGGTAAACTTTGGTGAATACCTAAAAAATTGAGTTAGCAATCACTCAACTTCCCTAGTTACCACAATCATTCGTAAACACAATTCATTACCCAATGTAGCAACATAACAATTTAACCAAGATATAGTTACTATTATTCAAAATCATTACATCAACATCCACTATAGCAGCATATTAGTTCACTCAAGATATATTCATATTCAATCAACATAGCATCAAACAACATGCAGTGTTATGAGTAGCAACGTATCTACTCCAAGCATAAGTTAGATCTACTTAGTTGAGCTTAGTAATAGTGCAAAATCCTAAACCATGCTATGTGGTCCTTCCTTACTTATCACACTTATGAAAATATAAACATGGTTTCCAAGTCAGCTATTGGTTTAACCTAAATTCTCATAAACTTTTCCTACTATGTCTTTAAACTTCATTTGATTGTATTTTATTCATTCCTTATCCTATTTCAGTAAACTTTATATCGTTACAATCATTATTTTGAGGACTATTAAGATATCTTAAGAATTAATTCTATCAATATTATCAAGGTCCAAAAATACCCTTTTTTTAATACAACTCAACTGTATGTCATCCTAACTTTATAATTGACCCAAGTAACCATTAGTATTAAACTGAAAACCCTAAAAATTATACTTTCCAAACTTATCCAACAACCCTTAATATACCCCAATGTATTCATTTTATGTAAATTTAACAAGTATCTTACCAGTACTAATTATTATATTACATATTAAGCCAATATATAAGCTTATATTAGGAAAATATGTAATAAATAGTTTTCTAGCCTAATTAATTTCATGAAAAATCCTATAGACTCATAAAAATATTTAGTTCAATTATTGACCATGAATTACACTAAACTAGCTATTTCTATTTTTACAAAAATAGCGGTTTTAGTTGGAATTACTAAAAATTAGGGAAAATAAATAAATTCACTTGTGAAATAAAAATTAAATATTCCAAATATCATTATAAACATCCAAAAGTTTAAATATATAGGGCTCATTCATTAATTTCATGAAAAACTAATTCTTTCAACAATTCAATAAAATTAGCAATTTTATTCAAAATAATTATAAAAAATAGTAAACATGCTTAATTTAAAAAATTATTGTTACCAAAATTAAATATATATATTAATTTTATTATATAAAAAAATTAAGTTTAAAACAACATCATCTAATATTTATAAAAATTAGTTTAATTTTCACCAAAATGGGGCATTTTCTTAAGGAACCTATACTTACACTAACTATTTAATTAAAATAAAACTACTATATTAATCTACACCTAAAATA
>JAMXBB010000004.1:48661562-48689377 GCA_024138015.1 Lumnitzera littorea | reverse complement strand
ATATGTGCACTAATCCAACATGATATACCCTAAAACCCTAATTGATAATATAATGCTCATCTTTTGTCCAATTCACTAGTAAAAGGTTAGAGATGACTCTCATTCATGTTTATATGATTTGAATCCTTAGGTAATCCATTAGAAATTAAGATAATGAGTCATAGATTATATTCACTTCTTAAGTAAGTGATTAAGATAGTTTCACTTAGAGTTAGGGTAATAGTTGAAGATTAGGTTATATGTAGTGAACTTTAATACTCAAATTTGTACTTTTTGCATTTATTATTCAAAGTAGTTTAACAAATGAGATATATAAACTATAAAGACCTAAAGTAAGATCTCATCAACAATGTTTACTAATCAATTCATCAAATATCTCATTTCCTTCATTTTTCCTCTAATTTCCCTTAATTACTACATTATGTGCACAAAATTACACATACTTAAGGAATGTTGACTAAGGTAATGTATGTTGACCAAAGTCAAAGGGTTGACCAAGTCAACATTTTGAAAAGTCAAAGGTCTTAAGAGATAAGGAAAATATCTTAGCTTCTTAATGATGGTTTTCTTTTCTTTTCCTTTTGATTTTTCTTTTTCTCTTCTTCACAATTGTTGCCGTCCACCTCTTCCCTTTCTAGACCCCACCATTTGTTGTCTTCCATAATTAAAAACAAAACAAAAGAAACAAAACTAAAAACTTTCCTTTCATGCCGTGAACATCCCTCTCCTCTTTCACTTTCATTCATTTGCTTTTGTCTCCAAAACTTCAACACAATTAAAGGTATGTCTTTAAGTTGTTTTATGTTATTTTGTGTTATTCATTAGTTAGTTAATTAGGTAGATTAGATAAGTAGTTAGGTGTTTAGTGAAGTCTTGAAGAAGAGGAAACAAAGTTTCCATCTTTAAGTATAGAAAATGAAGAATCATGAAGGAAATGGAAGAAATACATGTGTATGTACTCTTAGGTATGTGTACATAAAGAAATACCAAAGGAATACAAGTATGTGAACCTTTATATATAAGTAATTATCATGTACATAACCTAACTTAAGACCATATCTAACTATATATGTGTATACTATACTAAATACATACATAGAAATGAAAAAGGATGAAATTGAGAGGATTTTCTTAAGGGAAAATTTGGTATACGAATTTTTAGTATAAAAATACGTATCCAACCGTATAGGTATATGAGTAGGAATACATATATAAATACGGTATACATATATGTAGATGTATAAGTATATGTATGTATAAGGCATATGTACATAAGTATAAGTAAGGGATAAATGTACATAAGACATGTACATATGACATAAGCATAAGGTAATGCTTATGTAATCAAATGATGAGGTGAGTGATGACATAAGCATATGATGACATAAGCCATTACATAAGCAAGTGATGACATAAGCAATGACATAAAGAAAAGATGATGTAAGCGATGACATAAGCATAGGTTTAGAAAATAAGAAAAATAAGAAAAGTGTAGGTAATTAGGTACTTAAATTAGAAAATTCTAATACACCTTGTAAATTAGATTATACCTAATTCAGTACATGAAATAGTAATAGCAAAGTAAATCCCTAAATTATAAGAATTTAAGGAATAAAGGATACAAATATAAGTAATAAGAATACTTAAGTATTATAGCTAAAAATTTCTATAAATTTAGTTCATAATGTAAAATAGGGGTCTTAACATCCAAAACAGACATTACCGTATAAATATACGTCCGAAAACGATGAAAAACGACTATAAGTTCATAAATATCAAAAATAAAACGAAAAAGTTATATACGATTAATAATAAAGTCTAACCGGATAAAAGTTGATAGTAGTCTAAGTAGAATTAGATAATTAAATGTTTAGAATTATTAGTTAATTCAAGTACCTACTAGCCTTATCAAATCGTAATGATCAGGTGACCTTGAGGAGCGTAAGGACCTCCCGATCGACTACTATGATTAGGACGAATCACCATGGCCGAGTGAGTATTTACCCAATGATTCCATGCTTGTTTTGTGATTGTAGATAGTGGACTTAAATATTATTGTTAATTGATGATTGTGTGGGGTTTGGGAAACGCCTGTGTATGCTGGTATGTCATGAGTTGTGAACTTATCTTAACTATTGATAATGCTATGTTTGTTGCATGGTAGAATAGAAAATGAATGTGTGTACAATTGGATGGTCATAGCATAATTTGAACCTAATTATACTCGGCCTATAAAAAGAAATTGAGACATGCATTAACATGCATAGTATGGATACTATTCCGACCGTCACATCACACAGAGGTAAAGAGAGGCCATTCGGGGGTTTATATTATTAATTTATTTGGTTATGTACGGTGCACTCGTACAAAATGGCCTTACCCTGGCCCGCGGGAATACTAGGCATTGGAGGCGCCAATCGCCTGGCTAAGGGTCGAGTCTAAAGGCCTCTGTTTAGGGGTAAGTGTGGACTGCGGGGGCCCACTCACAATTATACTAGAACTTAGGTTTTCTGAAAATAAAAGAATTATTTAATATAAATACGGAATGTGGAGTTCTGTAGTAAAGTAAGTTCTAGTATAATACCCGGATCTGACTGGTGCCGTGTAAACTCCAACCTTGACTTCGGAGGGCGTTAAATCTGAGTTACGTATATGAACTAGTTAATTATACGTATTGTTTGGCATACTAGTTGATCATTCATTCATATGCTTGAATATAATGTATTTATAACTTGCTTGTGGTGTGGCTGAGGGTTTTGCTCATTAAGCTTAGGCTTACATCTCTTTAGACTTTTGTTGCAGGATAGCCTGTTCGTAGAGACAGGACGGGGGATGCCGCAGTTTAGCTTGAGGACTTAGGCAAGAGCGAGTTGTTATGTGTACTGAGAGAGAACAGTTTATATAGACTCTTCCCATGTACTTTTGTTTATCTTATTATTATAGACTTAGACATACTTAAACGCTGTGTATTGTAAGCTTTATAACTTAAATTTTATATAAATATGTTTGTATAATGATATCATGTGAGTCTGGATGTTCTTTGGAAACTAGTGGTTGTAGAGCCTTGTATATTGTGTGAAGAGTTCTTGATTGGAAGGGTAACCAATCAGGGGTTCTTTGTGCAGTATACGGCATCTACCACGATTAGGTCGTCCTCAGTTCGTGACAAGAGACGTAAGAGTCATGATAGTTAGAGAACTGAACTAATGAAACATGAGAATCATAGATTTTCCATTCCTTTCCAAACTTACTCATGTGTGCCAAAACGTATAGGAAGTATTTATTTCATATTAATTCGATTATATTAGGTGCTATTTGTATTTATTTTCTTTTTATGATGGTAATTAGTAGGAATATATAATTCCTTTACTTGTTCCTTAACCTAATCCTACTATACAAAAATACTATTCTTTTGCCTCCTTAAGTTATTCTAGCTAGTTTAGATAGCTTGTACATACATTCCTAATACTACATCGTTATCTTTATAGAGTTTCTTTAGCTCATAACCTAACTTGATTCATTTCTTTTCTAATCTCAACCATTATGTATCCACAAATCTTCTACTCAATTCCTTCAATATATTAGTTTATTAGGAATGTACTAGGATTTTCTCCTCAATATCAACTCAAGTCCATCAATTTCCCAACAACTTTCTTAAGACTTTTGCTCAAAACTTCAATCCATGCTACTCCTTGTACTTTCTATCTCTTCTTCATAAATAATTTGGATCCTTACTCCTTAACATGTCTTAAATCTCATTTCCATCCTTACTTTGATTCTTTAGATCTACACAAATGCCTTAACTTTTCAATCCATCACACTTCCAATCATAATCCACAAACAAGTTGTGATACTCTAAGGCTCATTTTACAAACCATTCATTGATACCACCCTATAACACCCCAATTTATAAGTGTTTGCTTAAAATTTTTTCTTAACTTTTAGTACATAAAGACAGTTCGTTACTGCCATCCCTAAACTAGGGATAAGGTAGAATCTATACTACACCTATCATATAACAATATGAAGCTCTTATTCCCAAAACACTTCTCATTTGATATACAAACATTAGTGAAAATGTTTCATGAGAATGAGCAAAACCTTGAGTAACATAGTTATAAATTCTTATATAATACATAGCTTCTATTAGAATATCTTTATAATATATGGATTTGTCAAAAGGAATACACATCACTTTTATAATCTCTTGTTGAGGCTTTTACGAAATAACTTGATAGTCTTCTTGTGAAGCACCTTCTAGTGATGGAATCTAGTTTTTGATTCACTTCAGCTACATAGGGCTTTTCTCCTATTCACTTTTTGACCAATATTCTAACTTACTTTCTACTTTATGATTTTCCTCAAAGATATCAGTTATGTATACTAGTGTCTCCCTTGCTCCCATGATATGAGATCTTGGCTAACTTCTTTCATAACCTAAGGATAAGAAAACTTATCCCCCCAGCTTACTGTAATCTAAGTGAAAGTGGATAGATAAATAACAACACAAAATATTATCTCATTATAAACACATATCAATCTATCAATTCCAATCACAACACACTACTTTCTAACTAAGCAATGCAAATGTATACACATGTGCCATGTATATGCATACGACATGCATTAGTATCAATTTCTTAGCCTAGCCCCAACCTTAGCCCTCATTTGGTCGGTTGACTTCCATCTAGGCATTTGGACACAAACCAAATCTAGAAACCTAGAATAAAGTTTAATAAACTCAACTTAGCCCAAGCTATGCATTTCTATATGCTCAAAAGCCAGTCTTTGGAGACTAACATGTTTGTGTTACAAAACTAAGCTCCTAGAAACTAAGTTGTTTGCTTAACAAAAACAAGGTTTTCAAGATAATGCTTAACTAAGTAAAATATTAGTTTTTGAAAACTTGACTCATAGTTCATTTTTGTGCCATGCTATGAATGCATCAACCATATAGTAGGGAAGACCAAGCAACTATCAAATCACACAAGCAAGCTTATTCATCTCTTTATTAACCAAGCCTTTACTTTATATCTTTTACGTTTCTATCTATAAAGCCTCGATATCAAGTTTATTGATATCAGATTTTGGTAAGATGACACCTTAAACACTAGACTTATAAGCACTCTATAAAATAAGGAGAAATTAGGCTAAGGGGATGCTATGGCAACTCCAACATTGCTATTCCGATGCCTAAGTTAAGTATAGTTTATGATAGATATAGAAAAATAACATGTAGATTACTTAAAAGTCTAAAAGAACAAACCTATTGCTCTCTAACCTCCTTTTATAGATGTAGGATCCTTTTAAATGTGGTAACCATTCTCTCTAACTCTAGTATGTGCTCTTAAATTAAGTTTAAGACCATTCCTTGATTTTAAGGAAAATGGTTGATGTTATGGTGGCAAACGAGAGGTTATCTGGATAAGGGAGCTAACTGTTCGTGCCCATTGTTAGAATTTGAACTCTTTAGAGCTAACTAGGTCAAGATCTGACCTAAAGACAATTGTTCTAAGCTAAAAGGAGTTTATCTGACCTTCCCTAATTATACCTTTCTCATAGAAGTTCAAGTTTCCAACCTTTCTTGACCTATCTCGCATGATTAGTGAGAGCTTAAAGAGGTCAGGAGTAAGGTAAAGGCGAGAAGTAGTTAGATGTCAAGTTGGAGCAACTCCAAGCAGTTCGATTTATGCCTTTTGGGAAACACCTCTATCAATATTTACCCCCTGAATCCTCATGATAAATCTATCAAGAGGAGTAATAATGTTGTTTCGAAAATCAGCAATGCTAGCCATGCTCTCCTTTTTCAAGGATAATATTAAGTTACTACTTCCATTTGTATAAATCACAGGCTTTAAATTCAATCTACTTAGGTGGTAGACTGCTATCAAAGTGTTATCTTTTACTTGGCTTATTAGAGAAGCTTCAATTGTTAAACATGGAATTTTGCATACTATCATTGGGGTTTGTGTGATCATGTTAGAGTTCAAGCATGCCCTTTGGGATGGGCAACTTCATCTAGATTGTCTAATTTGCTTAGTACATAATAAATCAGACAAACTACATTAACTAGCAACTATAGTAGCCTTAAATCCCTAGAAAAGTATCACTAAATCCATCCCTTTATTCTTTTAACTTTTTCCTTCACATTCTCTTTCTGCTTTTTGTTAATTCTTACATTACTACTCCAATTTTCTTCAATTCCTTCCCTCTTCAATTTACACTTCGCACATGTTTCCCTTGTACTTTATTTGTAGCAATTGTCTCATCAAGGTAAGCTATGTCTTCTAGTGAATTTGACAACTTGACATGTGCCTAAAAGCGGAGCTAAGAGCTATCTACTACACATCAAATAGGTGATTCCCTTCCTCTAGAAGAATCCCCGAGCACAGCAAATCTAAACACTGATTGCCTATAGGAGTTGATTGAGTACATTAGGCTGGTAAGAATTCATACTCTTAGGTCATGGAAGATTATGAAGCTTCCATTCGATGATTATCCTACAGATAATGAAGGTAAGTCTCCTACCTTGCCCTTTGAGTATGATATGAGTCCAAATGGTATTGCAAGCACAGTAAATGAACAAGAATTTAATGCTATGCGACTTATTTTTAGAGGTGCCCCTTAAGATTGTTCATTTGAGAGACCTCAACCTTATAAGCAAATCATCGCATTAAGTGATCAAGAGTTTACCCTCTTTAAAAAGTACTTTAAGGTCAATTTGAAGTTCCCCTTTATTGTATTCTAGAGGTCTTTCTTTATATATCACTATTTATGTCCTTCTATGCTTACTCTAATCCCTTATAGACTACTCGTAGCTTTTGAGAGTATATGTGAAGATCTAAAGGTTAGGACTATTGTTACTTTGTTTAGGTACTATTTTCCCTTAAAAAAGAAAGAGGGTTGGTTTTACATTTGTACCTAACCTCATCAGAAGCTTTTTGTTAGACTAGCATCCTCAATCTATGAGTAGAAATAGAAGTAGGTTATAGTTAGCTCGATTACTCCATTAGACTTCCCAGCTACTTGGAGTATGACGATTAGTTTATAAGACATTAAACGCCTACTTCCCAATTATCAGAGGGCTCATGATGTCATCATGGAAGCTTACAACAACAAATACTTTCTTTAGGATGCAAGTGACGTAATCTCCAAGTATTCCAATAGCACTCCGATCTTTCGAAAGGATAAAGCTCAGGTAGATAAGGGTACCAATGGCACTTTTGATGATAATATTGAAGGCCTAAAAAGGGGAATTGAGGTTAAGTAAGGGGTGAGCCATTGAGAAATTACTGTATTAAGAGGGGCTTATAAGAGGAGAAACCTTTGTATCTAAGGAGTAGGATGGTCTTCCTTGCTAATGCTTAGTACAACCTTCGTAAGTGCTTTAATTCCCATTTTCTTGCTTTCCTAATCCAATCTCTTAAGTTCCTTATTGCAAATATAATGCTGAAGGACTATAATTCCAAAGATCTATTTGTTGAGTTGAAGGCTAGTGGGTTAAAGGGAAAGTAGGATCCTAAGAAGACTTCCTTTAAGCAAATCCCACCAAAGAGCCATAAATGTCTCAAGTTAAGATACTACCAAAGGCCCTAGTAATGCCGATAGCTAAACCTACTACTTATGTTGCTGCTAAGGAGTAGGATGGTCAGTAAGCTAAATGTACCAATGATATGTAGCAATCCAAAGTTCTCACAAAGGGGAAGGATGCCAAAGTTATTGAACCAAGGAAGTGACTTAATGTTTAAGAATGTCCTCCTTTAGGGTGGAACCCTACAAAGGGAAAAACTCCAAGGGACCATAAGCTCAAGGCAAGGGGTATTTACACCAATCTAGCAAAGGGAAGGAGGTTCCTTTCAATATTTCAAGCTCAAAGGGATTTGTCTACCTAATGACGTCTAACTTTTAACCAATGTAGTTAAGCTTTGCTAAAATTTAAGGTTGAACTGCTTATTATGCCTAGTTTCTTCAAGTTGTTATGATGTAAGTCTCCTCATTTTTGTAACTTTTACCTTACTAAACTTGTTTATTTTTTGACATCATATGGATTTTTTAGAACTTTCAATGGCTCCTAATGATTGTGGAGGCTTTTTTTAAGGAAAGGAATGTTGTGAGTCTTTTACTTCGATCTTGTTTTCAAGTTTCTTTCTATTTCTTTAAGATCATAACTTCCCCTTCTACTATTTTTAGATCACTAAAGAGGCAAACAATCAAGTGGCTAGTGTGGAGGCTAAGAAGAAGAATCTGCAAGAGAGGTGGGGAGCTAAGAAAGTAAAATTAGAAAAAGTGAAGGCAAAGGTTGAAGAAGAGCTCAAGGTATAGAAAGAGAAGGCTAAAAAAGAGGCTAAAATAAAGGAAGAAAAGGAGACGGCCTTAGCAAAAGAGGAGAGGAAGAACTCCTAGTTTGTGACCAACCTCCAAGGAACTTAAAGTGAGATTAAGACTCTTAAGAGTAAACATAATGAGGAGGTTGCTTACCTACGGAGTTCGTATGAAGAACTAAAAATTAAAATGGTCGAGTTTGAGAAGAAGCAAAGTGGCATGTACCAGAGGGCTTATGACAAAGCTTATAAGGACATTTAGGAGAGTGATAAATACAAAGGGTTAATGCATCAAAAAGTGTTGGATTAGATCAAGTTCACCCAAGAAGAATTTCTAATCCACCACCTTAAATACAATCTTAATTGCTTAAACTTTGCTAAACAGGTTGAAAATGCCTCAGCTCAAGTTGAAGTGCTCGAGGTAGAGGAATAGGCAATGGAGGATGCAAGTACTCCTTTGGCTAATCTTATTGACATTGGAGACTAAGACAAAGCTCCTGAAGTCCAAGAAGTAACTACTCTAAATCCTCCCATCAACCTTCAACCAAACAGCACTCCAGGTCCAAATGCTTAAGTTGTGCCTTTTACTCAAGCTCTAAACCAATGACTTCTTTTCTTTTATAATTTATCCTTTTGATGTAAGTTTGCTTCCAGATCAGTATGTTGACCTTAATGCTATGTAAGATTTTCTTAGGAGACTTCTTTATGAAACTTTAAATTTATTTTTGCATTATTAGTAGCTAATGCAATCAATCTCCAATATCTTGTGATGACCTCCCCCAATGCTGTTCAATAAAGTTAAACGGCTTATCAGCTAACTTACTTTGTTATTTCTTAAGTAGGTCAGGAGCTCTCAATGAGATTCTTACATACTAGAGTTAAGGCTTGTTGGGCCCTTAATAGCTCATCGTCCATTTATTGAACTTAGGGCTTATTAGACTCTCAATAGTTTGTCACCCTTAAGAGGGTTTATAAATTTTGGCTTGTCATCCTTAAAAGGATTTATAGCCTTTGGTGTATCATCCTTAAAAGGATTTATAGTTTGCAACTTATCATCCTTAAGAAGATTTATAGCTACTACACCTATTACCCTTGTGAGGGCTTGAGTTTAAGATCTTATTGTCCTTTCATAGGACTTAGAAGCCTAAGGATATACTTTTACATTGTCCATCACATATAAGACTTAGGAACTAGTACTTTATAATTTGCTCGTTGCCCTTTTAAATAGGGCTTAGAGGCCTTCGAAAGTTTTTCATATCATAGAGGGTTAAATTCAAGTTTGAGCTTTAAGCTCATTAATTGATTGGGTTTGAGTCTTTTGGCTAAGGTGATGGGGCCTAAAGAGTTGAGTCCAAATATTCGAGATGATCAAGGGAGATTCAACATGGTGGGCTTAGAGTAGGGCCCATTGGATTAGTCTATCTAATCAAACCTTTTTTGGTTTGGCTCACACTAAAATAATAAATAAAACCTTTATCTAGGCCTAAACCCATAAAAATAACCCACTTGATATCTATTAATAAAAGGCTTTAATCTTAACCATTAATTAACATCTTAATCTGATTGATGGAATCAACTACCATTTCCTATAAATACCTTATTCATATCCTCATTTGGATAAGAGAAAAACCCTCACTATTATCATTACTCTACTAGAATCTTATCTCAAAGATCAAACACTTAAACACCTCAAGAACTTTACTCTATTATTCATCAATTGTGGAGTTTGATGCCATTGCGCACCTCCACTTATCACCATATGTGATAAAGCCTTACCAAGATCGCCTACTCTTCCTCTTTACACTTATCTCCTGATCATTCCTTATGAGTCACTCAAGTCATTTCCTTAGTCACGTATAGTGTGACTTCATACATAGTATGTATTTAACCCTTACATCCGTACCTACGTCCCCTATGCAGATGGTGCTCTTATCTTTCATGACATTATGCTTAAAGGATAAGCATCGTAACATAATGGAGTAAAGTAAAAAGGACTGAACAATGAACAAAAATTTCATTAAAAGCCATATCAAAGAGAAATCAAGTCAAAAGACCAATTCCGACCTTCTATAACATGATCGTAACCTATAGCAAATTAAGTTAATAAAAAAGAAATAAACCTTCTCAAAAGAACTTTAGGAAATAAGTTCAACGAAACATAAACAAAACAACACTATTATGGTAATAAAGTAAGAAAATAAACAAACAAACATATCTTCATTTGTTCTTTAGATGTAAGACCTTCACATTCTTCATTCAAAGTATGGTTTAAGTTTATTAGCATTCCATGCCCTAAGGATTAGTTGTTAATCCAGCCTTTCTAGCTTGTAGGCATGTCTGTTCCTTACCACCTCTTTCACTCTGATGGGAACCTCCTAAGTAGGTGTGAGTTTCCTTTGGCATATCCTTATTCCTAATGCTTTAAGTTTCACCTTTGGCATTCCCTTACTCTTAATTCTTTAAGTTTCCTATAGACCAAGTTGTTAGGTCAGAAGCACTTATTTTTGACCTATTTGTTGTAATATTGAGCTGCTCACTATTGATAAGTAGTGAGATAAGCTTTAGACATGGCAAACATCTCATAGATCGTATCCAAGTTAATTTGTAGGCTAATATCATTATGATTAGGGTTATAAGCCTAGACTCTTGTACTCTCCACTTATAACTTGTTCAGCGACATTACCTTAGTCGTAAAAGCCAACTGATATGGAATGTGATCGGTCAATGTCCTTTAGGTAGTCCTATACCCCTACAAAACATTAGGTAGCTCTTCTACCCATTTACTACTAACTTGGTTTACTCTCTTCTTTAAACTTTGTAAAATAACCTTATTTACTACTTCAGTCTAACCATTGCTTTGTAGGTGTGTAATAGATGTGTAACATAGTCTGATCTTTCATGCTTCACAGCATTCCTTGAACTTATCATTGTCAAAATGTGGTTCATTATTTGTTATGATCACATAAGGACATTGACCGATCACATTCCTTAATGTTCCACTCTGTTATGCTCACCATAAACTTATCTCCAACCCATTTTGTGAAATAGTTAATAGTAACAATGGTGTACCTTCTCTATTTGGTTGTCTTTGGGAATGGATCAAATATATCCAATCCCTACTAAGAAAAAGGCTAAGGGCTAGTAAGGGGATAAGATATAAGCTTAAAGCTTACTCAATTGGTGCATTCCTTTGACACTAATCATAGATTTGAGCTAGACCAATAGCATCTATCCTCATTGTAGGCCACTACTTTCCTAACCTTAGAGCTTGGACATAAAAAGATAATACTTTAATATGGTTACTACACATCTTTGAGTGTAGATTGGATAATACTTACTAAGCTTTGGATGGTCGAAGGCATGTAGATAAGGCATTCTCATGCCTCTCTTATATAAATTGCCTTCAATCATTGTGAGATTGGTTGCCTTATAGATAAGATAAAGGGTCTCCTTAGTGTCTTAAGGCAAAGTTTCCTTGATAAGAATCAAGGGCCAATCAAATGATCTTGAGCATGTGCCTTGTCTCCCTTGTATGCTGAGCTACTAAGAAAGACTCCACTCCAAAAGAGGAGTATCTCCTCTACATCAACCTATCCTATCTCCCAAGCTCCTCTGAACTATTCGTTATCTTGTAGATAAAAGAAGAAGGAGATATTGACATTCTTGAACATAACCAAAGCTAAACAATGAACCTACTTACTATTGAGCCGATAAGTATCTAAACTCGAGTTAACCAATTGCCATGTCAGCCTACCATGCCCAAGGTGCTAAGCCCATAATTACCAATCAATTACTTCCTAGACCCTTGACCTTTTGAGTTGCCTACTTGAAGCTAGCCTAGCTATCTCAACTCTACTCAGCAACCAATGCTTATTTAGACCACCCAATTGAGAGGCTAACACATAAACTCTTTCTCTGACAGCTATACTACCCATAGTGAGGAATATTCTTTTTCTGTTATTACTAACTTATCTTTTCTCTATAATCATTTTCCATTTTAAGAAGGTATCTAATTTTGTAATTAGAGAAATCTTATGACTTACCCTAATTGGGGCATATAAATACCCTGCAAATGTATCAGCTAAAATGATGATTTGAATATTGAAATATAGAACTTTCCCTTCTAATGAGCTAAGTATTTTTCTCTACTTGGTCTCCCTTACTCTTATTAGTTCCTTTAGTAAAGATTATGGCGACTAACCTACCTAGCTTAGACTAATGGATCGTATCTAGAAGTTAGTTGGTTTATGTATGGTTTTGTGATGCATCATATACATATAGTGTACAGGTTTGCTAAACCATCAACTTACATTTATTATTCGAGCCATTCTGTGGTTTGGACCTACCTTCGATTCATGTGATATTGGTTGCCGATGTATCCTTTTTGGTGTTTTGTATCATCTTGGTATCAGAGATTAGCTACGTTCAAGTAAGTTTCTAGTACTTTATATTCTTAAGGGTTTTACTGTAATATGTCGTATGCTGTTACTAGGTTAAGATTTGAGGAGTGTCAAAGAAGTTGTGAGTGACTGTAGTGAGCATTGAAGTAGTGTTCTGGGTTGACAAAGTAAAATACTTTGTTTTCCCTTATTTTATGCTCACAAAATAGAGTATCTAGTTTTATTTGGTTTATCACTGTGCTAGCTAACATTGCTGTTGTTAGTGTGTGATATTAGGTTGTTCTTTGAAAAGAGGTTTTAACAAAGGTTTGAGTAAAGTTTGGCTATTTTAGTTGTTAATCCATTGTACAATGTCAAACTTCGGTGCTCAAGAAACCCTCAGAAACCAAGAGAGTAGTGTTCATAATGGTTATGGCCAACAAAGAAATTATATACCCCAATTTGTAAGAAGAGACTAGATAGACTTACTGACCTAGTTGGTGACTACTATAAATGAAGAGTGGTAGCAAGCCAAAGATGCCCCAAATAGAGACTAAGCAAATGAACTACTTGAGAGAGGTAACGGTTGACCTGGCCAAGCTAATATCCTAATTTGACAATAAGTTAAAGTATACAAATTTGCTCGACAAAGGCTTGCATTGAAGGAAATAGAAGAAGAAGATAAGGAGTTAGTGATGCAGAAGAGGAGTACTATGAACTCAAAGAAAGGAATGTTTCAGGTTCTAGGGTAGAAGACTGAGATTACAATTTTTGAGCTTTTTCGGTAGTGATGATGTCGAAGACTACTTGGATTAGGTGGACAAAATTGAAATGCAGTTTGAGTGTCCCGAAGTGCCTAAGAAAAACTAAGGTGAGACTGGCCATTCTAGAGTTCATCAGATATGTTACCTTATGATGGAAGAATATATAAGGCATATGGCAAAGAGATGGAGAGAGAGAGAAGTTAGGGACTGGGAAGAGTTCAAGAGAATGATGAAAAGAAGATTTGTTTCATGCTACTATCTACAAGATGCTTTCCAAAGGTTACGGGAGTTGAGACATGGAGGATCTAGTGTTGTTACTTATCTAAAGGAGTTCCAAATGTTGATAACTCGATGTGAAGTTGTAGAGCTAAAAGCTTGAACTATCTTTAGGTTTATTAGTGTGTTGAAGTATGAAATAAGTGATATTCCTGAATCTAAAGATATTAGGTCCTTCAATGAGGCAATCTAAGCTACTCAAAGAATTGAGCGACATTGAATGAACAAATTTCAAGCTCTTGTTAGTCAAACTACATGTAGCCAACTTGTTTTGAATAGATCTATGCAATCAAAACCAAGTAAGACTAGTGATGTCAAACCTGTTTTAGTTACTTAAGCTGAGGAGAAGGAATCCCTAAGGAAGTTTGAGAAATGATAGAGCTCAAGAAGAAAGGCTAGCAAGATTAAGTGCTTCAAATGCTAAGGGTTTGGTCATATGGTAGCACAATGTTTAAACAAAAGGATAATGGTAATCAAAGGAAGAATGCTAGCCATCAAGATCGAAAGTACTGACAAAGAAGTTAAAGAGCTAAAAGAATTTGAGCAACCTAATTTGTCCAAAGAGGAGGAAATTAGTTATAGCAAAGAAGAGAATTTCATGCTTGCAACTATAGTATTAAGGCAAGTAATGAGTGTGAACCCAATACTTGAGTACAAATGGCACAAAAACTTGTTCAACATTGGTTGCGAATCTAATGGAATGTTGTGTGGTCTTATTTTTGATAGTGGAAGCTGTATTAACGTGACGTCTACCCTTATGGTCCAACAATTGAAGTTACTAACCAAACCCCACCCTAAACCTTACAAGCTGAACTAGCTTAGTGACAAAGGAGCCTTATGGGTGACTAAGCATGTTGACGTGTCAATCTGCATTGGAAAGTATCAAGATGAAGTTCTTTATGATGTGTTGCATATGAGTACTTTACATATTCTTGTAGGAAGACCTTAGATGTTTAACTGGTAAGTAATGTATGATGGGAAGAGAAATACCTGTTCATTTGAGCAAGGTAAGACTGAGTCCGTTGATTGTCGAGCAAGTCAAAACTATGCAGGCTCAACTAAGTTGAACCCTAAAGAAATAAACCTTAGTGATGACATGTATTAAGCTATCTAAAGAGATAAAACAAGAAGAGCCAACCTTTCTACAGGTCAAGAGGTTGCTTGAAATGAGAAATATGATTGTTGAACTACCCATTAAGGTGAAAGACCTATTAAAGGAGTTTGCCAACCTAGTCCTTAACGAACTGCTAGAATGTTTGCCTCTGATCAGAGGGATCGAGTACGTTATAAACCTATAACTAAGAGCTGCATTACCAAATAAGCTAACATATAGGTTGCTTGGGTTTGAAATGAACACTAAATGTTTGCTTGGATTTGAAATGAGAGGTTAGATGTGACTCACTAACTCGCTAAAATGAAGGGTTCATCACAATCTTAAGGTTAAGATCAATAAGAATGCAAGAAAGATTAAAGAGTTTAATCAACACTCAACAATCCAACAAATGGAAGCTCTAAGAGCTTAAGTATAACCTTGCTCAAAAGAGGAAGGTTCCAAGTGCAGGAATATTCTTTTTTGTCTAATTCATGATGATGTTTACAAACCTTGCTATTTATAGCAAGTCTTAAACCTTAGTGGCGAAATTATAAATAATGTACAAAGCCTTAAACTCTAAAAAATTAGGCTTATAAATAAAATAAAGAAAACACGTGCAAGAATACAAAACTGTACATTTAATAGAAGAAGTGAGCATGCAGTAATTTGGCTTATCTTAGAAGGAGTAAGATTCGAATTATGCAGCATTGATAATTAGATGTTTGGGTTCAAGAAGGAATCCTTAAAGTCTCACAGTGCTTAGCTAAGACACCTAAAAGGTCGGCCTATAATTGCTGAGTTCTAGAATTAGTTGGCATTAGTTTCTCCGTACCATGCCGAGTAGATCTTGCACCTCCAACTTTTGACAACATGACCTCTCAGCTACTCGGTAAACGATAGACTTATTGCTGAGTGGCTCTTTTTCTCCCTTTCATCCTTTTAGCATCTACTTAGCCTCAACAAGAGTTGATCGGCTTCGGCTTAAAGATAGTCGCAGGTTGATTCCTATCATTATCGTAGGTCTAAAAGGAATTCATCTTTGATGTTAAACATTAAGCACGGGCTGGGATGCCAAACAAATTTCTCTTCCCTTTTCACTTCACCATGAGTACCGAGTGTCTCTGGATCTCCTCAATGTTTATGGGGGTCAAGCAATAGCTCTTTTTGTCCTTCTAAATTGTGTAAGTGTTGAGGAAGCCATCATGGACCACTTTCCGATCATACTCCTATGGTTAGCTAAGAAGAAAGTTTGTAGCATTCATAGGGACCACATCGAAGTTAATCTCATCCTCGTACTATCCTACCTTGAATGCTATCTGAGCTATTTTATGCATATGGATCACACCTTTGTCATTAAATCACTTCAATCCATAAGGTTGGAGGTGCGAGTAGGTCAGCAATTTCTTCTTTTCTACTAACTTAGTAGAAATGATGTTGGTATAACTACCTCCATCAACAACTAGGGAACATGTCTTCCCATTCACTAGACACCACATGTGAAATAAATTTTCCCTTTGTTCAAGATTTGCTTTTAGGTTAGCTTGCTTGTTCGTTGTAGCTACGAGTTCATCCAAATTTTCATCATAGACATCAAATTTTATCAACTCGTCTTCCGAACTCTTGTCACCCTGACTCTTTACTTGAGCATTGGGTACTTCGTCTTTCAAGACCATGACCCTCTTATTCGGGTATTAAGATGTAATATGCCTATAGCCTAAGCATTTGAAGCACTTCACTTCTTATGCCTTGTTGTCGGGTACCTTTTCTTTTTTGGCCCTCTTTGTTTTAGCATGACCAAGTCAACTAGACTCGCCTCTTTCCATCTTCTTTAGCCTTCTCTCGACGTACTTAGGCTCAGGGTTGATTTGTTGGGGTCGGTTAGTCAGCCTCTGGTGCCTCCTCCTCCGATGTTCTACTTTTAGTGCTAGATTGATCAGCTTGTCCATTGAATTAAATGGCTATAATTTAACTATGTAGGCAATGTCATCTCGGAGTCTACTTAAGAATCTAGTAATGGTACAATCTTCTAGCATAGTAATCTTGCATTTCGTCATTAGAGTTTCAAACTCTTACAAGTACTCCTCGATAGTGTTTCGGCCCTATCTAAGGTGTTGGAAAGCATGGAGCATCTCTTGTTTGAAGTAAGTTGACATGAAGCACTAATTCATCAAACATTTCATGAGCCTCCAAGTCTTGACTTGCTCTTCTCCTTCAACATCTTGCTTAGCAACCAACTTATCCACCAAAGACTTACATTTTTAATAAGGACTAATGAAGCCAGCTCAACCTTTGTCTAATCATCACACTCATAGCACTCGAACATCTTTTCTACTTTGGGAACCTAGTTAAGGAACTCTTCAAGTTGGTAGCTTAAGTTTAATATTATCAAGTCTTTAGCTAAGTGCTTAGGTTTCGTCCCTTACATTTTGAGCTGGTCAGTTTACCTCGGATCGGCCACTTCTATTGAAGCTTTACTCGACTACATTTCTTCTCAACCTTGGCTCTCTTCTTTGGGCTCCTTGATTCACCTTGAAGTCAACACTCTTGTCATTGCTTCTTCTCATCATAGGTTGGTTTTCTCTTCTTTTTAGCTTGACAGCTCTTCTCTGTTATTGCTCATCATTATCTAGCTCATTGGAACCACTTCTATTGGTGAGTGTTCGTTCCCTTCTTTTACTTTGACCAATACATTCTTAGCCTCTGACTAACCCAATAAGCTTCTGAATAGAGTCAGTAAGATTCTGAATCTAATATCTAAGTTGTCAATGCATCTCCTTAAGCTTCTACAAGGATTATCACCACCGTTATTGACACTATCTTCAAACAATCTTGTTTGTATAGTAATTTCCAAAGAAAATTAAATAAACACGATTTACAACAAAGCACAATTATGGTAACCTAGAAACAACCACTACTCGGCTTTCGTAGCTACCACTACTGACAAACACTTCCACAACAACTAGAATCAACTACTGAAATTAATGTTACTGGACTCAACTACACCACAATACTACGACTACTAAAAACATTAACATACTACACTACAAAACAACAACTAACAGATGTTCAAATGACGAAGCAATCTTTGAAGAATACTGTATACTTGTCTCCTTAAAGCTTTGATACCAAGACGATATGATGGCGGGTTTCGAACCAACAATGAGGCAATTGAGGTTTAAGTGGGTATGATGAACAAGAAGAAAATTGGGTGGGTTCAATGGTAAATGTGCATGGATATCACGTACCAAGATACAAACATAATCAGGGGTTGATCTCGAAATAGGGTTCAATATGGCTCATGAACACTAAATGTTTGCTTAGGTTTCAAATAAGAGGTTAGATATGACTCACTAACTCACTCAAATGAAGGGTTCACCACAATTTTAAGGTTAAGATCGATAAGAATGCAAGAAAGATTAAACAATTTCATCAACACTCAATAATTTAGCAAATGCAAGCTCTAACAGCGCAAGTATAACCTTATTTGAAAGAGGAAAGTTCCAAGTGCAGGAATATTCTTTTCTATCTAATTCATCCATGATGTTTACAAATGTTGCTATTTATAGCAAGTCTTAAACCCTAATGGCAAAATTGTAAATAATGTACAAAGCCTTAAACCCTAAAGAATTGAGCTCATAAATAAAGTAAAGAAAACATATATAAGAATACAAAACTATGTGTTTAATGGAAGAAGTTAGTATGCAGTCATTCGGCTTATCTTAGAAGGAGCAGGATTCAAACTGAGTAGGAAGTTCAAGAAGGAGTCCCTAAAGTCTTGTAGTGCTTAGCCGAGACACCCAAAAGGTCGGCTTATAATTGTCGAGTTCTAGAATTAGTCGATACTAGTCCCTTCGTACCATATCGAGTGGATCTTGGGCCTCTTACTCTAGGCAACATAACCTCTTTGCTACTCAATAGATCACAAACTTGTTGCCGAGTGGCTCTTTTTCTACCTCTCATCGTTCTAGCATTTGCCTGACCTCGACAAGAGTTAATCGGCCTCTACTTGGGATAATTTGGCCTTGCTTTGGAGATAATCACAAGTTGATTCCCATCATAAATTATCGAAGAGGTAAGCTAAATAGATTGAATTCATGGAGGGATTTTCTTATGTTGTTAAGTATAAAACAAGCAAGAACAATGTAATGACTAACGCCCTATCATGATGACATACCCTCTTGATTGAGCTCTAGATGGGACTTCTTAGATTCTCAGTAATTAAGGGTTTGTATGCTAAATACCTATACTTTAGTCTAATCTATGCTCTAAGGGAAGATAGCCGGGCTATTATTGATTATCATAAGGAAGATAGATACCTGTTGAAGAAAGGAACGTTGTGTATCCCGACCTATTCCATAAGAGAATTACTAGTGCGTAAGGCACATGGAGGATGAATGTTTGGTCATTTCATGACTTAATTATAAAGATTGGGTCAAAATTTGCTCTTTTTGCGAGAAATGCAACTAAAGTTCTAAACTTTAGAAAAATTTTGGTATTCATGAAGCAATTTTAAAATAGTATAGATCAATTTTCATTTTCACACAATATGTACAAAGATCAAGATGTAAGCAAATCATATGTAACCAACACAAGCACTAAATGTAACCAGTACATAGAAGCAAGTGGATAATCCACACAACACACTCCAAATCAACACATAATCTACAAACTACTTCATCATTCATCAGCTAACATAACCCCCAACTATAGCTTAGCACAAAATCCACTCCTAACTTTTAGGTACAACAATGTCATCATTATTTAGTTTAAACAATATGAATAAAAGACAAGGGTAGGAAAAGACGAGACTCACTCAAGGTATTAGTTGACAAGATAGCCACATCCATACATTCCTTCATCTCTTCTCTATAAGTGTTGTAAAGCTCCAAGCTAGTAACATAGCTATCTCATATATGCTTCAATTCTCCAATCAAGCAACTCTACATCAAAAGAAACAAGAGAAATCATAGTAACCTAATCTAAGAGATAGTAAGCTAAGACAAAATACTTAAAGGATGAACAAACATGAACAAGAAAGTACAACCAACATTTACAAAAGGGATAACTAAAATGAACACAAGCATAGAAAACTAAAAGAAAAGCCAATGTAACTCAAAACAAAAGTGGGTTGCCTCTCACTTAGTGCCTGGTTTATAGTTCTCAACCCAACTTTTGTCCTCTTGCTCATCCCAGATCATGAAGATCCAACCCTCCCTCATACTTGCCTAAAGTTGCTCCCTTCCAAAATGCACTTAAGCTGGTGACTATTGACCCAAAAAGGTTCCTCACCATCTTTCTTGATCTTTACAACTTCGTAGGGGAAGACTTTGGTGACCACAAAGGAACTTGACCACCTAGACCTTAGCTTGCATGAAATAACCCCAAACGAGAGCTATAAAACAACATTGTCCATCCCTCCTTGAACTTTCAATTGAGGATTTGCTTACCATGCTACATCTTGGTTTTCTCCTTATAAATACAAGCATTTTCAAAAGCTTCATTCCTTAACTCATCTAGCTCACTCGATTGGAGTAACCTATTGCTCCTAATAGCTTACTTATCAAAATTCAGGAATTTTATGGCCTAGTATGCTTTGTGCTCCAACTCCATTAGGAGATGGTATCCTTTGCCAAATAGTATGCAATATGGGGACATATTAATTAGGTTTTTGTAAGTGATTCGATAGGCTCGATGATAGGAATCAAGGACTATTTACGCTATCCTAAGCATGAGGATTTGCTACCTTAATATGCTGAGTTGCTTAGAGGGACCTGACCTTAAAAGAAGAAGAGTTCCTCCATGATGGCTTGATATGTGTCCAATGCTCCTTTAGCCTTTTCATAATCTCTTAGAAGGAGGAAGTTCCTATAGAAGGCGACAAACCCCACTTGTACCAAGGTTCGAGCATCCATGAACCTGGTCTATCAAACATTTGAGCCTACACCAACCTAATGTCGAGTCGACCTACCAAAGCCAAGCTCCTAATTCCAACAATCCAAATGAGTGCCCATTAAGTCCTTGAGTTGTCGAGCTACTAATTTGATGCTAACTTAGTCAGCTCTACTTGTATCCAGCACTCATTTAGACCATAAATTGAGATGTATATACATATCTAACCTTCTAACAATCGTAATGTCCTAAGATAGAAAATTCCATTTTCCATTATTATTGTTTTTCCCTTTGTGTTGTATTTGTTTTCCAATTAGTAAAGGATCTTTTTCGTAAATTATAAGAACGTAGGACTTGCTCTAATAGGACGCATATAAATACTCCCTATTGTAATAGCCATACATCGAGTATCTTTATTATTTAGAAAATTTCCCCTTTGAGTTGAGTATGTTTGCTTACTCTTTTTCACTCTTATCTAGCCTACTATGAGTACAGACTAGTGGCAAGTAACCTCTTATCACATTTGTGCATCATACACTTAAGTTTGTATAAGGCATTTATATGTCATATCTATTGTCGATGCATAGGAACACCTACTCGAAACCTTAACTATCATTTAGTTTTCAGACCATCTTATGATTTGGACCTACCTTTGGTTCATGTGATACTATTAATCATTTATCCATCCATGACAATGTCCATATCATCTTAGTATCAAAGCATAGCCATGTTTGTTAGCGTAAGTCTTTAACATTTTATGTTCTTATGTGTATGTACTATTGTTGTGGTTATGTGGAGTGGTTTGATTAGAATGTAGAATATTGAAGTGAAAATAAGTGGGTGTTGGAGTAGTATTTTGGAAGCATGAAAGGCAAGTCTTCTATTTTCCTCTATTTCTATACTTACAAAATAGAGTGTGTGGTTTTCTATGTCTTATAGTTGTGATAAGTGTTATTAGTAGCATTTGGCTAAGGTAAGAGCAACTGTTGTGTTATTGTTTAAGTTGGGTAATGAAGAGGATTTTTGTGTAGTTTAGAAGTTGCTTTGATTGGAAGTAGTAGTGTAATAATGTTGGATTCTAGTGTTTGTGGACTTATCAGAGATATTGAGAGTAGTGCTCATGCTAGTCATAGCCATCAGGGGAGTTACACACCAAGGTCAATTGATGAGAGAATCGATAGGCTCATTGACTTGGTCAAAAGCTTGATTATTGCCTTATAAGGAAATTGGCAACCACTTAGAGATAAGTTGATTAAACCGTACAAAAACTTTACCCAAGTGATGTAATATCCACGCTAGTCGAGGTAATCTCCTAGTTTGACTTCATTGAGCTAGACTAGTGGAAAGACCTACTCGATGAAGGCTTATAATAGATGAAATAGAGGAAGTGAAAGAGGATTTAGGGGATGATGAGGAAGAATATTATGATATGGAAGAATGAAATAGCTAAACTCCTAAGGTAAAAGGCCTAAAACTGCAAATTCCAAGCTTCTCTAACGGTGGTGATGTTAAGGATTACTTGGATTGGTAGACAAGATTGAGAAATAATTTGAGATTTACAAAGTTTTTAAGAATGCTAAAGTGAGACTTACCATTTTAGAATTTACAGGATATACCACCTTGTGGTGGAAGAATTTGCAAGCAATACAATGAAGAGAAGGAGAAGGAGAGATTACAAGATGGGATGAGATAAAGAGAGTGATGAGAAGGAGATTTGTACTAAGTTATTATCTCTAGGATAAGTTCAAGAGATTGCAAGAGTTGAGGTAAGGATGCTTAAGTGTTGATGCTTATGTAAAAAAATTTCAAATGCTAATGAGTCACTATGAAGTTGTAAAGCTAAAAAATCAAGCTATCTCTAGATTTATCAGTAGGTTAAAGAATGAGATGAGGGACATCTTGGAGATGAGGGACATTAGCACATTAGACGAGGTTAATCATGCTGCCTAGATGATAAAGTGGTGCCAAATAAGTATATTGTCAACTCTTATTAGTCATGCTCCTCTAAGTTGACTTGCTTCGAGCAAACCTATGCAATTGAAACTTAGTAGGACTAGTGAAGTTTGACTTGTTTCAGTTGCCCAAAAAGGAAGTACCGAGGAAACTTGAGAAAGGATAGAGCTTAGGACGAAAGACAAGTGAGATCAAGTGTTAAGGATTCTAACACATGGTAGCTTAATGCTCAAATAAAAGAACAATGATAGTAAAGGGAGAACTACCGACCATTGAGGTCGAAAGTACTAATAAGGAAGTTAAAGAGTAGGAGTTCGGGTAGACCAACCTATTCGAGGAGGAGGAAGTCATATACAGTAAAGAGGGTAATTTCATGCATATAACTATGGTATTGAAACGAGTGATGAGTGTGAGTCTAGCACCAAGGGACAAACAACGTGAGAACCTATTTCACATTGGATGTAAGGTCAAAGGAATGCTATACGCACTTATTGTTAATAGTGGTAGTTATACAAATGTTGTAGACTCCGCAAATTTAACCTTCTAAACATAGTGTCGAACTCGAGTATCATAGATATTTTCCTAAGTCGACAAAACCACATAAAATAAAAACTGACTAAAATTTTAAACTCGAAACTTAAAACGAACTTAAAAGACCCTATTATACAATTTGAAAACCCTAATCATGCACAAAAACCCCAATCCCTACATACACGTACTTTTAAAAATGTAAACCTAAACCTAATAGAAATCGTAAATATCAAATTATAAAATTTTTTATAACTTTATAAAATTATCCTAGTGCTTCAAAAGCTATAAATCAATAAAATTATCATTAATTTTTATGGAATCATATGAAACTGATAATGAACGAATCAAGGATGATTTCAAGTAATAATAAATAGCAAAACTAAGCTAACTAAAAGAAAAAATTAATAAATTTACAAAATTTATTTTACTTGTATACCTAAGTAGCCCTACAATATATATATATATAAACATATTATTAAGCAATTTCCTTCTCTTTTCTTAATCTATCGTATATATATATATGTTGCATAATAAAGCAATGATCCTAAATAATTAAGCCAATTGAACCATAAGCTCATAAGTATAAGTCAATTACTCTCGAATTAGTGAAAAACCTTAAAACATACTTAAACTCACTCGAATCCTAAACCTTGGGATAAGTAGGGACTTTTGACCCTAAATAAATAATTAAAAATATAATTTGAATAAATTTTATTCAACTCTAGAAAATTCTAAAATTTCTTAAGAAACAAATCACAACCTACAAATTAATTTGAGAATCAAGCCCTAAAAGAATTTCATATAAGGCAATTTCCTTATTTTCACTTATAAGTCATGTTACACATGGATAAGTTGTAAACCCTACTTTTTAGTAGACTTGTGATTCAATTAAGAGTACTTCTCGAATGTTTACAAGGATAAACTAAGCTAAGAGTTCAAGTTTACATTCAAAAATGAATTTAATTTTCCAATTCAAAAGTCTATTATCGATAAAACTCGAATACGAGAACTATAGACTCTAAGTCACTCAAAGCCTTAAACTTTAAAACAATTAAGGACTTATAACCCTAAGTGACTAATTGATAATTTTATTTGAATAATTTTATTCAACTCTAGAAATTTTCATAATTTAATAAGAATTAAATCATAACTCACAAATCAACTTAAGAAACCAAATCTAAAAGAATTTCATATAAAACAATCTTCTTATCTTTATGCATAAGACTTGTTCACATGAATAAGTAAACCAACCAATCACCCTAAATAACTTATCAATTGAGAGTTGAAATCATTTATCAATTGATAACTTATCAAAAACTAGTGATAAGACACTTCTCTTATCACACCATAACTTATACTACATGTGGACAAGTTATCACATTATTTTATATGTTCAACTTTTAATTAAGTGACAAGACAACACCATGCCCTAATTGCTCCTTACATGGCCGATTGGAAAAGAAGGGAAAGAGAGGTCATGCCTTGTCATTTGTCCATCACTCAATTACCTTACACATCTACTATTCACCCTTTAATACTTACATCATCTAGTTTTGTCAAAAAGTTGGCATTTGTATATACTAAAAGACAATCAATAAAAGCTTCTTGAACACACTTCCCTTCCCATTCAAAAATTTGCCACTCTCTCTCTCTCTTTCACTCTCATTTTCACTTCCTTTTCTCTTACTTTAAACATAAACCAAAAGAAGAAATCCAACCCTACAAAATCCTAACATTACCGCCACTATTTTGCTTCTATACTTATGACACCAAGCTTTATTTTATGCCCTCTATTTGTCAACTTCAAAAACCACTTTTAGGAACTTTAGAATATCTCCAAAAATGTACTTCAAAGATCAAGACCTTAGCTTTTAAAAGAACTTACAAGAAGAGGAAAGAAGACAACGAGCTAAGAGGATATTTAGTTGCACCACCACCTTGCTTTTGCTTTGAGGATGAGTAAGTTGTTTCTTTGTGTTAGTAGTTTAGTATTACATGTTAGAAGATCATGATTTCTTGAGGATATGAGTATGATCATAAGTTGATGAAACTTCTAAGACTACCCTAAGAAGCAAACTCATGAAACTCTTACATGGAAGTTGGAATATAAGTATGTAAAGTTGGTGTTTTGTAGAGATACTTATTTAACACTTAGAATGGAAAATTTTAAGTTGAGAAAATCTTGAAATGAGAACTTGAATGAAGGGGAAGCATGCTGGACGTGAGGATTCATGAGTCATTTAGATGTTTTTTCCATTTCTATTAAGTTAAAGATGCTCAAACCTAGCCTTAGGTAAAGGGAAATCCATTACATGAAGCTTTTATGAAGAAACTAATTTTGTGAGATATGAACTATGGCATAAAAGTTATGATAAATATGAGATCTATTATTTTCATCTAGAGTATAAGCTAAATAATCACCATATGGAAGAGAAGTTAAGTCAAAGTTGGAATATAAATAGCGTAGGTTCATGATCTAACTCTTAAATTTAAGGAAATGATAAAACAAGTTGAGAAACCAAGTGAGTGCCCCTTAGATTCATCACAGCTAGATTTGGAACATAAATAAAAGCCACTTAAAAATATGATAAAACCAAGTGAATAAAGTGAAAAGATCAACCAAAGCAAGTATAGCAAGTATACAACGTTTAAAATTCAAAACCAAGCCTAAAACTCTCAAAATAAGCCTAGAACTCTAAGTTGCGCCTTCATTAAAATTCTGACCAGCACTTTAAAATATTAAGAAAGGTTGTTTTGAAGCCCACAAGAAGTCCACCTAAGCCTCCATAAGCCTAACAAAGTCACTAACTTTGATTTGAATAAAAAACAAGCTCATTTGATAACTTAAGCCCACATAAAAACCTAAGGAGTTTTTGTTAGCACCAAGAGTATAAACCAAAGTTGGAAATTTGACCTTAAGGAGTATTTTAAGTTTAGAATAAAGTCCTAAGCCTAAGCCCAAAGGATTTTCCAAGTTATCAAAAAGCCCATTAACCAAACAAAGCCCAAAAGCACTCTAAATCATGAGGATCACTACTGTTCTGACCTATGGGTAGTTTTGCATGCCTCATCATGAAAATATAACCTCACCATGTTAAAGTACACTTGAAAATGATAAAGATTGACTATAAGATCATAAAAATTGGATTTAAAACGAGAAACTTATACGTGATTAAACTTTTAGTTGAAACAAAAAAAAAATGAAACTAAGTCAAAAGTATAGCTTAAAGAGTTTTAGCTTAGTTTTCTATGTTTTATTTCAAATCTTTATAGTATTGTATTTGTGATGTCCAAGGGACTCAGTTTCGGAGATGACTTACCTTTGGACTACTTCGATTGACCCGCATTGCTAAGTAAGTAAATTTCTGATGACTCTTTATTTGATTTTGCTTATAGAATAGATGCACCTAAACTTATACATACATAAATTGGATGCTTGTAGGATATGAGAAATGCATGTGTATGAATTTGTGATTGAATACTATGGCTTATTAATCATATAACAATGGAAATTGTTTGTAATAATTTATATGTACGATTGCATGGTATGAAATTGTCTTATCACCATGAAAAATCAGGTTAACCACTTATATGATTAAGAAATTAAATGAATCATGCATTCCCCATAATTGCATTCGGATAACACCAACTGCTACTTTACATAGAAGATGGGAAGCGACTTATAAGAGGAGGGCCCCCTACAGTATTGGGTACTAGTTATGTCATCATTTTTATTAAGTCCCTATCTTAAGCTAACGGGCTTACTAGGTATCGGGAAACGCTAACCGTCCGCGAGGGGCCATGTCTTGTAGCTTTTGCTTAGGGCATGTGTTTGTGGACTGTGGGGGCCACTACACCACTAGACTTGAGATTTTGAAAATACTATTTGTTGTTAGGAATAAAAGTATACTATATACAATCTATGTATATATATATATATATATATATGGTTTTGTTTTGACTTAAAGCACAATAGTGCAAATGAATTAAAACCTAAGGTTAATAGTACAAACTCCGACTATAGGAGGCATAATTTTGAGTTGCATGCAGTTCCTAGGCCATTGCATGTATTGTTTGGCATACTAATTGATCATGCGTTCATATATTTGTGCATTAAATAAACTTTTTTCATATAATATTGACGAGGGGATCTATCTTACTAAGCGTAAGTTTACACCTCGACAGTTCTTTTCCTTACAGGTTGATCAATAGTTGGGACAAGGATAGGAACTGAGCGTAGAGTGCTATCATTGAATAAGCATGATGAGAAGCTTGTGTAGTTAATTCAGAATGCTTTGGAAAATGACTAATATCTCAATTAAGTTTAGTATCTTTAGTAAGTTTAGATTTTTCTAGAATTGTCTATCTTATTTCACTATCTTAGTAGAGGATACCGATTCTCTGCGGTTTTAAGAAACTATGGAATAATGGATATCCATAGTTATTTATATTATACAATGAGTTAATGAACTAAAATTGAAGACCCTAGCTATTAACTATTTAGAGTCTTGCAATTTTTTACTTGTAAGGTGATTTTCTTATCATGGGTGTACACGTAACATGAAAATTCTAAGCAATACTACTAGGCCCCCCACCGCCCCCACCTCCT
>JAMXBB010000004.1:48557197-48661263 GCA_024138015.1 Lumnitzera littorea | reverse complement strand
CCCCTTGGGTCCTTATAAACATTGCTTCTACATTTATGGTTTAGTAATTAAAATTACCAACCGCACCTTACCCCAACCTTACAAGTTGCATTAGCTTAGTGATAAGGGAGCCTTACAAGTAACTAAGCAAGTAGCAGTATTGATTGGCATTAAGAAGTATCTAGATAAGGTTCTTTATGATGTGTTGCCCATGAGTGCTTTACATATCCTTCTTAGTGGACCATGGATATTTGATCGACATGTGATCTATGATGGGAAGAAAAATACCTATTCCTTTGATCATGAGGGAAGAAGGGTACGACTCAGCCCTTTGTCCTTAGAACAAGTTAAGGCCATGCAAGCTCAACTTAGCCAAACTTTGAAGAAGGAGGCCTGTGTGATCACTTGAGCCGAGCTATAAAGGGAAATGAAGTTAGAAGTTAAGGCCATGTAAGGTGTAGGCGCATCATATCTATTGTCAGTGCATAAGAACCATGACTTAAAACCTCAATTATCATTTAGTTTTCAAACCATCTTGCAGTTCCAACCCACCCTTCATTCATGTGATACCATTACTCGTGTGTCCATCTATGAAAGTATCTATATCACCCAAAGTACATTGTTAAGCCTAAGCGACCAATCCTTTCTTGATTCATTAATAATTTTCTATAAGATTTACCTTGGCTCTTGATTTGATAACTCTACTTGATTCCTTTTTTGAGGCTGATAAGGTGCTACCACCTTATGTCTCACTCCATACTTTGTAAGAAAATTTTCAAGCTGCTTATTGCAAAAGTTAAAGCCCCCATTACTAATGATCACTAATGGTGTCCCATGCTTAATGAAGATGTTTCTTCTTAAGAACCGAAGTACTCCTCTTGCATCATTAGTTGGGAGTGCCACTGCTTCAACCCACTTAGATACATAATTAATAGCAATGTGGATGTACTTATTGTTGAAGGATGATAGGAATGGTTCCATATGGTCAATCCCCTAAACATCAAAGATCTCAATCACTAATATGGTAGTGGTGAATTATGTCAGTAACCTCAAATGTAGGTATACATCACCTAATCACTTGGTTAGCATAACTTTTGAAAAGGTACGGCTCATCCTAGAAATACTTTTTCACATTTGATAAGAACTTTCTCTTTTGGTGATGAGAGATCTTGTATGGTAAAATGCCACTAACTAGGTAATTCATGGTATCTATATACTAAGGGAGATCCTTAAGAGAGGTTGCATACAGGTGCTCATCTAAAAGGACTTCATTAATTGGTAACTGATCTTTCTTATTTACAATCCTTGAAAGATGGTCAGCTACCACAATTTAAATCCCCTTCTTGTCTCGAATCTCAATATCAAACTCCTATAGCAAAAGGATCCACTTTATAAGCCTCGGGTTTGCATTTAGTTTTACTAACAAGTACTTAAGCACATAATGGTTTGTGTAAACTGTGACGTTGGAGCCTATGCGATATGATCTAAAATTTTCAAAAGTGAACACTATAGCTAACAACTCCTTCTCTATAGTGGCACAGTTGTGTTGAGTGCCATTAAGCATCTTGCTAGCATAGTAGATCACTTAGAAGACTCGGTTCCTCTATTAGCTATGTACAACACCAACCATGATGTCATTAGCATCACAAATATGCTCAAATGGTAAGCTCCAATTAGGTGCTATGCTCAATTTCTCTTTCAACAACTTAATTGCCCAAAGGCATGACTCATCAAATGAAAACGAAGTATCCTCCTCTAACAAAGTGCAAAGAGATCTTGCAATCTTGGAAAATCCTTGATGAACCTCCTATAGAACCCAACATGACTAAGAAAACTCTAAATTCCTTTCACATTCACTAATGGTGTCAACTTTGTAATGACTTCTACCTTTGCTTTATCCACCTTAATTTCCTTTCTTGAGGTCTTATGATCAAGCACTATCCCTTCTTGCACCATGAATTAACACTTCTCCCAATTCAAAACCAGGTGAGTATCCTTACACCTCTTAAGTATGAAGGACAGTTTGTCTAAGCAAGTATGGAAGGATGCTCTAAATATGGAGAAGTCATCCATGAAGGCTTCAATACATTTCTCAATCATATCAAAGGACACTACCATCATACATCTCTAAAACATAGCTAACGCATTATAAATACCAAATGGCATGTGCTTGAATGCAAAATGCCATAATGATAAGTGAATGCAGTCTTCTCTTGATCCTTTAGGGTAAAAGTATTTGATTGTAATGCGAATTTCCATCAAGAAAGCAATAATACTCATGCCTCACTAACCTTTCAAGCACCCGGTCTATGAAGGGTAATGGAAAATGGTCTTTATGAGTGACATCATTTAATTTGTGATAGTTAATGTACACTTACCATCCAATCACAGTCTAGGTAGGTATCAATTCATTCTCCTCATTCTAGACAACTATCATACCTCCCTTCTTTGGTACCACTTGGACAGGACTTACCCACTTGCTTTCTGAAATAAGATAAATCATCCTAGCATCGAAAAGCTTGAAAATTTTCATTTTCACCCCTTCCTTCAAAGTAAGGTTCAATCTTCTCTACAACAAGACCATCGATTTGCATTTAGCTTCCATAAGAATCCAATCCATACAAACCAATGAATGGATCTCATAAATGTCAGCAATGGTCCAACCAATGGCCTCCCTATGCTCCTTGAGCACTCTAATCAACTATTTCTCTTACTCTTGGGATAGCTTTGTTGAAATAATGACTAATAACGTTTCATTGGATAGCTTTGTTAAAATAATGACTAATAACGTTTCATTCTCTCCAAGGTAAGCATAGTCCAAATGAATAGGTAATTGTTTCAAATCAAGTTTATAGGGGTTACTATGGATGGAACTGACCTCTTAGTTCTAATTCCTAACTCCTCAAATTGAGGTAGCCTTAACTAAACTCCTATAGCTTTACCAATCAATGAACTCTCAATGATCTCATCCTTGATACTCTCCTCTAGGATTACTGCTCTCTCATCATGACTATTAATCAAATCATGCTCAATCATGTCGCCACATCATTCCCTCTTATAATCTCAACTCCCAACATCTCAATTCTCTCTTCATCATCATCTGTGAAGTGCATGACATCAAGCTCATCCTCATCATCCTTACAATTGTCTGCTAACACATGCTTATCATAACTCATTTGAAAGTGCTTCTCTCTAAAATCATTTACTAATTGATTGACAAAGTCTATATGAAAGCAAGAATCACTCTTAGCTGGGTATTTATAAGCTCTCAAAACAAGGTATGAGTCTTGTTCATTCATGATGCATCTCCACGATTGAACACACGGAGGAGCACCATAATGTAAATGAACTGAAAGAAAACAAAATAAAAGCTAGCAAAGTCGAGGTAACTACCATCTATTTATGATACATTAATCGATCTTACTTAACCTACGATTTGCCGAATATGATGTATTACTTCGAACTATTGGTTCACTCACCACCACTCCTTGCTAAAATGAATAGATAAGAGTTAAGAGTAAATGAGAACACTAGGATTGCTCAAAAGGAAACTTATATATTCTGATGATCAAAAGAGGTGTGCTTGCGTATAACAAATGGGATATTTATACTAGCCCCACTATGGTTACAAGCATACATGGAAAAGACAAAAAGAGTAATTTATAATTAAGATACATGAATAATACTAAAAAGGATAAAAGAGACAAAGAATATTCTATACAAAAAAGTAAAGAATCCTTCTAGAATGTTATGCTAAAAGACATGTATCATATGGTGGCTGGTCATTTTGAATTATAGTACAAATTGGACCAAATGAAGAAAAGAGGGAGTTTACAGTTAGGGGACAACCTGATCTAGATCAAGTTGGAGCTTAGTCATTCATTTGCTAAAGATTACTTAACTTAGGTTGGGGTTAAACATTGGTAAGCAGCTCGAGAGCTTAGTTCGGATAGTCCTTAGAGGGTATTTGGTCGGATGTTGTATCATGGCACAACTATTCAACAGGTCTGGCATACATGACAGTTTGATAGTTAGGTTGGCAGTAATAGGAAACATAGAGGTTGGGGTAGGAATTCTTGTCTTAGATAGGGCTTTAAGATAGTATTCTCCGAGTAAGTTCCTAAAGTCCTCTAGCTCAGCTATGTGTGTTCAGTCTAGGGGGTTGATTCTTATCATTTGCTTGGGGGTTAGAAAGATTTTTCCTCAAATCTAAAGTGGTCTTTAGTTCTTGTTCTTATAGATCATTTGGGGGGTTTTCTTATTGTAGTTGGTAGAGAATCAAGTCAGATACGTTAAAAGTGGAGGAAATACTATAGTCATCAGGTAATTCAATTTGATAGGCGTTGTGATTGATTTTCTTTAGGATCTTGAATAGACCACTGGCTTGAGGAGATAGCTTATTTTGTCTCAAGTGTAAGAATCATTTTCAGCTGAGGTGAATCCATGCTATGTCTCCTAACTTAAAAGAAGCAGCTCAGCAGCCTCGACTACCAGCCTCTTATTGTCTTTAATTGAACTTAGCAATCTTCCTTGCTATAGCCTAGTGTAGCCCTTGCAATTCTTGGTCTCAATTGACTCCGAATTGACTTTCTTCAATAGTTGTAGGGGTATTGATTAGATCTAGGGGGATAGTGGGGTTAAGGCCATAGATGACCTTGAATGGGGTCTTTCCAATAGTGCAATGGATGGTTTGATTAAATGCAAACTTCATAACTGGTAAACATAGATCTCACTCCTTCAAGTTCTTTCTTATAACAACTCTAAGTAAATTGCCTAGTGTCCTGTTCAGCAATTCAATCTAGCCATTGATCTGGAGGTGGCTAGTGGAGCTGGATACGAGTTTGGTTTCAAGTCTTCTCTAAAGAGTTCCAAAAATAGCTAAAAAATTTTGTGTCTTAATCCGAAAAAATAGTTTTCGAGACTCCTTATAGTCGAATGACTTCTTGTAAAAATAAATTAGCAATGTATAAAGCATCATTATTTCGATAGTATGGGATGAAGTGTGCCATTTTGCTGAAGCGATCCACCACTATGAAGACCGAATCTTTTCCCTAAGATGCTCGAGGCAACCCTAGGATAAATTCCAAGTTAAGGTTAACTTAAGGTAAGGTTGTTGTTGGCAAGGGCATATATTCTACATGGGGTTCTCTCTTCCCCTTATCTCTCTTGCACACCTTATAACTTCTAACTATCTTATGGACATCCTTAGCCAAACTAGGTTAGTAAAAGTTTTTTTTTTCAATAGATTAGTTGTTTTAGTCTCACCAAAATGACCAAATAATCCACCATTATGAACTTCCCTCACCAACAACTTATATGCAGAAATAATTTGGTATACAAAGCCTTCAGTCCTTAAGCAGATAGCCATCCTTAAGATAATATCCTCCATCAACAACTCCTTCTTGGCATTGCTCAAGAATGGGACTAAAATGAGGGTCATGAGCATACTACTCGATGATAAGTGAAAATCCTAACAACTTTGTTTATAAAGTGATCAGTAAGGTTTGCTGACATGATAGAGCATCGACGACCACGTTAGCACTTCCTTTCTTGTATTGAATCACATAAGAGAAATCCTCCATAAACTTTAGCCACTTAGCTTGCCTCTTTGAAAGTTTGTTCTAACTTTCAAGACGCTTCAATGACTCGTGGTCAATGTAAATAACAAACTCTCACGATAATAAGTAGTGTTACCAAATAGTAAGAGCTCAAAAAAGAGAATACAACTCTTTCTTGTACACAAAATAATTTAAGGTAAAACCACTAAGCTTCTCACAATAGTAGGTGATGGGTCATCGTTCTTGCATTAAGACGATGACAATTCTAATGCCTAATGTATCGCATTCTAATTCAAAGGGTTTGTCAAAATTTGGTGATGACAGGATAAGGGTAGAGATGAGCTTTTATTTGATCGCCCTAAAGCTTTATTTAGCTCAATCGCTCCATCTAAACTTATCACTTTTCTTTGTCAACTCGGTCAAGGGAACAGCTGTGGTAATGAAGTTTTTAATTCATTGCCTATAAAAGGAAGTTAAGCCATGAAAACTTCGAACTTTAGTGACATTTTTTGGCATTAGCCACTCTAAAACAACTCGAATCTTTTCCTCATCTAATCAAATTCCTTCCCGTAACACTATAAACCTAAGAAAAATCACTTCATCTTAGCAAAATGTACAATTCTTCAAATTCTCATATAACTTTTCAGCTCGTAGAATGTCAAAAATTTCTCAGAGATGTTGAACATGGTTGTTCAGGTCAGCACTGTGTACCGGTATATCATCAAAGTACATAACTAGATATCTTTTGATCAAAGGGCACATTACATGGTTCATTAATTGCATGAATGTGCTTAGTGCATTGGTAAGTCTAAACGGCATAACTAACCATTCATAGAGACCATGCCTTGTCTTGATAGCATTCTTCCATTCATCACTTGGTCTCATGCAAATTTGGCGGTAACCACTTCACAAGTCAATCTTCGAAAATATTTTAGTGCTACGAAGCTCATCCAACATGTCATTAAGCCTCAATATTAGGTATTTGTATTTGATAGTGATACGATTGATTATTCAACTATTAATGCATAAGCACCATGAACCATCTTTCTTTAAGACTAGCAAAGTTGGTACAGCATGAGGGCTCATGGTCTCCTCCATATATCCTCACTCTATGAACTCATCCACCTGTCTTTTCAGCTTAACAACCTACTTAGGATTCATTTTGTATGTAGGTCGGTTTGGTAGGCTATAGCTCAATACAGTACTCTATGCCTCAGACTAGGGGTAGTCCTTTAGATAGTTCCTTAGGAAACAAGTTAAAAAACTTTTCAATCAGCCTTTAGATTTCATCCGAAACATCTTTCATATCTCTCCTCTCCAGCAATCTTCTAATCAATAGAAACATAGGTTCATCGGCCTTCTTAGTAGCTCAGAGTTCTCTTCGACTCATCACGAGGCCCTTCTTCTTACTTGCTTAAGTGAGCTAATTATAGGTCTTATTTACTTGGCTTGGGGTCATAAGTTGTAACATAATCTTCTTTCCATCCTTAACAAAGGCATATGCGTTCTTGTATTCATCATAAGTAACACATTAGTCAAATAACTAAAGTCATCCAAGCAACAGAAGTGAAGCTCCCATAAGGACAACATTGCACACTACTTCATCCCTGTACACATTCTCAACACTAAACGACATAGTACTATTCAGTCATGTGTAAAGCACCCTTATCATGAAGTCAATGTAACATGTAATGTCGATGATGCTTAGAGGTTAGTAGACCTAGCTTCTGTACGAAGGATTGCACAACTATGATAATCTAACTTCCTCTATCCACTATGATGGTGCATAATTGTCCTTTGACGGTACACTTAATATGAAATAAATTTTCCCTCATCTTCTTTGGAGTTTAGTAGGGAACTTAGTACTTGTCTTAGTACTAGGGTCATCACTTCTCCCTAATCGGCATAGATACAGGTCTCCTCTTCTTCCTTGGTTTCAATCTTTCCATCATTCTTCTCTTTCTTAGGCTCGCTCTCATTAACACTATTTACTACATCTTCTCAAAGCACCATAACATGTTGGTTTAGACATTCAGCAGTCATGTATCCGAAGCCTAAGCATTTAAAGCACTTCATCTCACTAGTCTTCCATCTTGAGGTTTGCCCTCTTTCATATGTCCTTAAGGTCGATCTGCCCTTAGTTTGGCTTAGCCTTACTGGCTCGCTCGACTATTGTTTGGTTAGTCATTCCTCTCTTCAACTCGGCTTAAATAGGTTAGCATGGAACAATGGCTTGGGAGAATGTTAGTCTAGGTTGGCTTAGAGCACCTTTTCTCTATTTTTCAACCCTCTACGCTATCTTAATTGCCTTCTCCAAGGTATAGAACCTCTACACCTCTATAATATTACGAATCTCATATTTTAGTCTAGGAATGAACCTTGATACTATACGAGCCTCTAGTTCTTCCACTTTAGCTCTGATCATAAGCATTTGGAACTCTGTCACATAATCATTAACAGATCAACCTCCTTGGCAAAGTTGCTACAACTTTGCAAATGTATCCCACAAGTAGGTATTGGGCATAATACCCCTCAACAACCTCCTCATCTTATCTTAGGTTCTCAAACCTCGTATTCTATCCCTTACTTTGGTAGCATTTAGATTTTTCCACTACATGGTGGCATACTTAGAGAACTTAAGTGCAACAAGTTGGACCTTGACAACATTTGTAGATCCATAATAATCAAACACCTTCTCAACCTTCTCTTCCCACTCCAAATATTCATCGGTATCTCCACTTCTACTGAAGGGTAGAATTTAGACCTTAATATTGTTAAGTCATTGAGGAGCTCAACATCATCTCTCTCGTGCTTGATAGTACTCAACCTCTTCTTCTTCCCCTTTGTTAGTCTCCACATCACTTCCTCATCATCCTCTTCTATCTATTCCAACTCTAGCCTTCATCTAGTAGATTGATTTGTAACTCCTCCTGAGGTTGTTGCCTATTAACTTGCATCATGGAGACCATACTCTCAACAAGGTTACTGAGTCTGTCAAGTTTACTATCAACTAACCCTAGAGTGTTACTACCATTATGATTATAACCAAGTTGAGCACTGCTACTCTAGTCACCAATAAAACTCTGAACATTCAAATTCGACGTGGTAAAATACTTATCGAATAGATTAACAACACAATATATGGAAAACATTGTTACCTTACTACCCAAAACTTCAACTAACACACTAACAACTTTAACACCTAATGGTCACTCGAAGAGGATAGAAATGAACTTACTTTGTTTTCATAATGAAAAATAGAGAAAAAACAAAGTAATAATGGAACCACACTTACCAATACACTAATCTTCACTACATAGCTCACAACTCCAAACTTACTCCACATGAACACAATAAAGTAACTATGAAAGGAACACAGTAGTCACAAACAACAAACATGAACTAAAATTTCACTACCACTTCATACACTCCTTATCAAAACTATATTTTGATACTAGCTAAGCTAATATGTCTTTAGAGTCAAACACATAAAGGAAAACCACAATGTAAACAAACCGAAAGAAAACAAAAGAATAGCTAGCAAAGTTTGGGTAGCTACTAATTGGATATGACACACCAATCGATTCCACTCAGCCTATAATTTGCTGAATATGATGCATCATTCGAACTATAGGGTCACTTGCTACTACTCCTTGCTAAAGGGAATAAATAAGAGTTAAGGATAAATGTGAACATTAGGGTTGTTCAAAAGAAAAACTTGCATATTCACAAAAACCCGTGCCCTACATACAACAAATGGGGTTTATATACTAACCCCATAAGGGTTACAAACATACATGGAAATGATAAAAAAGGGTAATTTATAATTAAGATACATAAATGATATTAATAAAGGTAAAAGCGACAAAGAATATTCTATATAGAAAAGTAAAGAATTCTTTTGGAATGTTATACCAAAAGACATGTATCGTGTGGTAGTTGGTTGCTCTTAATTATAGTACAAATTGGAAGAAATGAAGAAAAGAGGGAGTTTGCAATTAGGGGCCTACCTGATTTGGATCAGGTTGGAGCTTGGTCAATCATTTGCTAAAGAGTACTCAACTTAGGCAAGGGTTAGATGTTGGTGGGCGGCTTAGGAGCTTGGCTCAGTTAGTTTTTGGAAGGCGTCTACTCGGATGTTGTATCATGGCACAACTGTTCGATAGGTTTGGCACATGTGACAACTCAGTAGTTAAGTTAGCAATAGTAGGAAACATAGAGGTTGGGGTAGGAATTCCTGTCTTAGATAGGGCTTCGAGATAGTATCCTTTGAGTGAGTCCCTAAAGTCCTCTAGCTTGGCCACATGTGATTGGTCCAGGGGGTTGATTCTTATCAATTCATGACCTTAAGTGTTAGTTTTCCTTCCTTTATATTAATTAAAGCCTATCCATTAGCTAAGAACTACCTACCCAAGATCAAAGATATCTCTTAGTCCTCCTCCATGTCAAGAACAAAGAAATTCGCTAGGAAGATAAACTTGTCAACCTTCATGAAAACATATTCTATAAGCCCCTTTGGATGCTTGACACTCCTATCATCTAATTGCAAAGAAATTGTAGTTAGTTTGCATTCTCTTAGCCTTGATTTCTTGAAAATAATGAGGGGCATATGATTAATGCTCGTTGTAAGATCGCATAGGGTCTTATTTAAGTAGAAGTCTCTAATGATACATGGGATAGTGAAGCTATGTAGATCTTTCAACTTAGGAAGCAACTTATTTCGAAGGCTAGCCATACACTCTTGTGTTAACATTACAGCCTCATGATTGACTAGCTTCCTTTTATTAGTGAGGATGTTTTTCATAAACTTAGCATAAGAGGGAATCTAATCATCTACATCCATGAATGGGATATTGATGTGCAACTTCTTGAAAACTTCTAAAAATTTGGAGAATTAATGGTCCAACTACTACTACTTCAACCTCTTAGGGAATAGGATGGGTAAGACATACGTCTTCGCTTCCACTCTCTTCTTCTCAATGTCCCTTTCCTCATCTTTCACTATATCTCTACTTTATGAGGCACATCCTCTATCCTCTCTCTTTCAACTCCAAGATCATTCGCCTTCTTTTCCTAAACTTCCCTCTCTTTTCTATCATCAACTTTCCTTTCTTCTTACTCAATTTCCTTGTTTTCTCTACTTCCTCTGAATCGATCTTTATCTTTCTTTTTGAACTCCTTCCTACTTCTTAATGTGACCGCTTTCATCTCCTTATTTGAATTCTTTCTAGTATGACTAAGAAAGGCACCTTAATGATGGCTACTAGATGACTAGGATAGCTAGGCTAATTGCTTTTACAGGTATTGAATGATGGCCTTTTGATTTTGAGACTCTTGTGGCAAAGTCTATAGCATCTCCATTGAGGCACCCTCTTTCTCTTTTTCCTTAGTTTCAAATGTCCTTTTTTAAGCCATAAGTGGGGATCTAAGAACATTTCTATCTCTTTAATCAAAATTCAAGTGGTCCCTCCATCATAGATTGTCTGTATTTGAGTAAGGGTTCCAATTCTTCGCTCTCTAGTTAAACTTGTTCACAAAATTTTCTTATTCTATACTTGAGCTTGAATTGGGAGAGTAGATATCCTCTAGTAAACAACTACTACTTGAATTAAAGTAAACAACTACTGCTCTAATAGCAAAAGCAAAATTTTCACAAGAAAGACAGATAAAACACAAGGAATAAGACGATGATATAAGGCTGGAATTTTTGTTTTTCTCTATAAAATGCATAATATAAGATGAGAAAACCACTCAAACAGCAAAATTAATGCAAAATCAACGGCCTAAAATATCTAAGACATTAAATTAAACCCAACAAAATTGAAATCTATAGCAATAAGCCACAATAAACAACACTAAACAACTCTGACTAGCTTGGAATTTCTTTTATTTTTCTCTATTAAATTACAACTCCTAAAATTAAAATTAAGTAAACAAAGTGTAAATTAAACAAAACTAATAAGATAAACTAACTCAGAAAACAAAAATCAAGTGATTATCAATAACCTAAACTAATAAGAAGCTAAACTAAGCATAAATTGACAAAGATCACGCTCCAAAAACAACAAATATAAACAAAGCTAAGAAATCTACACAAAGCTATAATTTTTTTGGTTTTTCTCATGATAAAATGCAACCATCAAGAGTAAAAGTCTATCAAATAAGCAACTAAATAGCTAACACAAGAAGCAACATTAATGGAAGATAAAGCTAAGTGAAAATGCACAAAGATCTCACTAAATTAACCACCAAAATAATCTTAGTAGCTAAGAAATGATCAAATCAAGTAGAATAATAAGACTACTAGTAAGCTAATCTATGAAGAAGTAAAGGAATAAATAAAAATACAAAGGGGTTTATGTAATACCCCTTACATACTTGGAAAATTAACTCTAATCATCGAGGCACCTTTTAATATAGTGGCTCGAAGTATATCGAAACTCTAGAGTTAAGTATACTCGACTTAGAGTAATCCTAGGATAGGTAACCTTCTAGGAAGCTGCTGCACCAAGGAACAAAACCGTATGGCGTTCCGAACAATACCTCAGTGGACGGAGCTCCAATCGGGTCGTTACAGATAGTATTAGAGCAATCTACTGACCTAAAGGGTGGAGCCCTGCTTGATGATGATTCTGAACCTGTATGACAAAGCTAGTGAGGACGTCAGTTCTGTAAAGAGGGTAGATTATAATATCCCTTACATACTTGAAGAATAAACTCTAATCATCGAAGCACCTTTTAGTATAGCAGCTCAAAGTACGTCGAAACTTTAGAATTAAGTGTACTCAGTTTGGAGCAATCTCAAGATGGGTGGCCTCTTAGGAAACTGTTGTACCAAGAGATAAAATCAAGTGACGTTTCATGCTAAAGTGGACAATATCTCGATGGGAGGAGTTTCGGCTGAATCGTTACAATTTAGTCTTAGGGATGAACTTCTAATCTAATATTAGTAAAATCAAAGCTCTCGAGTAACAGTACCAAAAACCTAACTCAAACTTTAATTTACACTTGAAAACTAACAACGATTGCATGATTTTATAAAATTAGATTAATGCAAGTGAAAATTAACTAGTTATTGGGTCGTGTAACTAGTATAGTTAGTGAGTCAAGGCTGTATTTTACAAGGAGTTAAGTACCAATTACTTGACTAATTGAGTTAATTCCTAAGCTAAGTTATCGAAAATTGAATTAAAATAGAATAAAAAAGGATTAACAAAGTCAAGACCAAACCCAATGTTCTCGCTAAATATCAAGAATCTCGAGTTTAGGAAATGAAAAAATCAAGTTGGATTTGCAAATATATCTTCTTTTGAGTTGATACAATGATTTAAATCAATAAATGAAATTGACTACATGAGATTTAACTAAACTTATAAGAACTTACCCATCTTTTGGAGTGACGAAATTCTAATTATAGCATAAATCATCCCATTAAGGTGATTTATCAATAATTATCAAGTAAATAGTAATTTATTTATATTGAAATTATTAGTCTAATTAAAAATATGGACTAAGTATGTCCCCATGACTTGAATTACATTTCCAACCATATTAAATGTGTGAGTTTATGAATTTCATTAACACCCGTATATCTTTATAAGAAGTTTTTTCAAAAACTCAATGTTATGTTTACCTTGAATTATCAAATTACTTCCGAGTATCTTTAACTCTATCTAGCTAAAAAGTATTGGCCCAGTACTAATTAAATAGACAATAAATACAGTAGCAAGATTTCCAAATACTCAATATCAATATCAATATCAAAACAATTCGTAGAACTATATCAACTCATCAAATTTATCATTGCAAAACCCGATATGTGATAAATACAATCTCAATTAATTCCTAGATGAATCAAGACATAATGCAATATAACAGCATGTAAGAGAAAATACCTTAAATGAACTCTATAGGTATATTCAAATATGACTCCCAAAATAAAATCAATATATTTCGATATATTTGAAACCTACAAAGATCCTTTTAATATGGTCGAACATAGAGCTTTAGGGATCTTTTTAATATGGTAGAACATAGAGCTTTAGTGTCCTTAAACCAAAGAGGACATGATGAAATAAAAAAAAGTTCTATTCGTAATGTTCTTCTTCTCCTAAGCTATTGAAAAACTAAGCTTAGGCTACTGTTCTGCTCTCTGACTCCCCTCCTTTTCTCTATTCGACTCTTATTCGTGCCTTCCTAGTGATGCTGTGCGTTTTCTTTTCTTATCTCACGTGGACTTGGACTTGGGACACGTGGGCTGCTCTCCAAATGATGCCACTGTACATCTTCGAAATAAATTATCTCTGTAGCTTAATTCTCCTCGGAAGTTACTGGGAATCATTTTCTTAATTAAAACGTGAGTTTTTGTTCTGTGCTTGGTGTGCCTTCTTTCCCTTTTTAGGGTAATGCTACTGTCCTATGTGGGCTTACAACATAAGTATTGGGCTGTTGTTGCTTATTCCTTTAACGAAGTAACCTTTTCCAGAAAAATAGCAACAATCCATTACTAAAATTATACAAATGCACATGATGTAAGTTAGATAGCCCACGTGATCCCCAAATGACAAGACTCCCCAAGTAAGGAGATCCTCTTTTATTTTCTTCTCACATTCCTTATCACTTTACTATTCTGTTCACGTCACATGGCCACTTTTTGTTTTGCAAGAACACGCGTTTGACTCATTATTTAGGTCTCTTTTCTTTGTTCCTCCCACATACCTCAATAACCGAATAGGTGTCAAATTTTATAATCTTCTCTGTTTCTTGCTAAAAAATCTACACGTTGATATTACTTTTCTGATGTCTCTGGAAATTTCGTTTGGGAAGCGATTTCTTGCAGCAGGCGGTTACCTTGATTCTGGGGGCTTGTTCACTCCATGAAAAGGAAACTGCCTCAGTAAACTGCACTATCTCTACACATTTAGAAATTTGCAGCCAAAAGAGGTCCACAGGAATTGGACCGAGTCAACTTAGTCATATCGGACAAGGAACAGCACTTCAAGTCCAAGACCGATGATGGAGCATCCAAAACTTACTTTCAACGGTCGTCGAGCCTTCTATAGATGGCCGAGTATTTCGTCCGTGCGAAAGTGGACGAACAGAAGCCTTGACCAAGCCGAGCAGTACTCTGCCGAGCTTGATCGGGCACTGTGGTAGACTTCCCGAGCTGTCCAAAATCAGAGTTCCAAACTACACACGATCCGAGCTCCCAGCAAGATGAAAGTCGTCGTAAGTAAATCCAAGTCCCAACTGCCAATGCCCTGTGAAAGGGACGAATCCCCGAGCTTTCAACACCTCTACTTGATGTCCGACTTCAGCTCTCGAGCCACAGATGCACTCACAGAATTGAATAATTCATCATGCCGACCAAAACTGGTAGCTACCGATCTGCATTCTCCGTATTCTTCGAGCTACAACACGTCGCTGCAACAACTGATTGGAAACATGAACTGTCCATTATACTAGTGCGTCTTTCACTAATATGATGAAATCTGAATTGTATAATGCAAGCGGACCAATCACGGAGTTAAACCCAAAGTCAAGCCGAGTTTCTCCAAGTTCTTTTTCATTGAAATACACATGATTTGGCTATGGCGAAGCATGTTCAGAGCAGTTATGGAAGTCCGAGCTCGTCCTGTAACAGTTGAAGCTTCGAATTGTAGTAATGAACGACAGCCATAGTTCTAAATTGCTACCATAGTCGCCAGTTCTCCACAACAATGACCAAGCTCTATCCTGCGACAGCTCAAGAAGCTGAGTAGTTGTCCAAACGATTCCGAGCGCTAGCAACTAGCATTCGGGACCTTCATAACAGCAGTTCTTCCCATACCGAGCTGCTCTACAACTCCGTAAGAAACACGAGCAGCAACACATTAGCATCGAGCAACTTTAGCAAAAGCCCCTAGTTGCCAACAATTGTACTTGAATCCGACCTCGCGTACGGGTGCGATTAGAGGAGGACAATTTCAAGTTCAGATCTCACTCGGCAATCGCCTTGCCCTTCAAAGAAACCGACCTACCTTCAACCGAACAAGAGGGAACTAGCTCCATAAAAACCAACCAGCAACTCCTTGTCCACTTCTAAGACCGATTACAAGTCATTACTTCAAGAGTTCAAAGTCTTATAATATCATATACTCGGCAACACACTTGAGTTTTATAGCTACACAATATCGAATCTTCCAGGGAGAGACGAGAGTGTGTTCAACTTGGAGTTTAATGTGAAGTAACTGGCATCAGCTGGTGGTTTATTCATGGAGTTGGGTAGTTTCTAAAGGCGAGGTTGGCCACCCATGGGCAAACTGATCGAGAGTTAACACCACTCTCTTGATGATGACCATAACAGGCTGAAACCAATTGAGAATTTAGACGTCCTTTATCATAAGGAAGACGGTGATAATGTCGATTAGCACTCCTAAAGCAAGAGGGGATAGAAAGGGAAAGGCTAGCTTGCCCTCCATAATAAAAAATAATACATGAGGCAAAGGAGGGTCAAGCACCATACGAGCACTTATAGACAGGGTTAACCTTCCATGTCGTAACAAGTGGTATTAGATCTAAAAGTTCCAACCCAATTGAGCCACCTAAATACTATCCAGTGTGCTATATGGAAAAGGGTAGTTCTTATTGATAACTAGACTCATGTGGATAAAGCTCACGAGGAAGTAACCACTATGTGGAGGGTATTGTTGCTAGAAGGGGCAGTTGTGCCGGTGACCAGTATTGTAATAAGAGTTTGCTCGAAACTTAAGGAAAAGTAAAAACACACTTCAAATGGTAAACCCTACCATTGGGCCAATCAATAAGAAGCAATCTTGAAGAACAAGAGCAGAGGGTGAGGGATTACCTGTAGAAGCCCTAATGTCCTGACGAAGATAATCTTGGCATGAAGTTGGGCAATGAAAGATTAGGGTCGGTGATCTCAAGGGGAATAGTAATGGCGAAGAGTTGGCCTCACAACGAGAGCGTTGTGAATTTAGGTAAGGGGAGAATATCATGTTTCATGTTTTGGAGTGATGAACGAGTGTTCAACATAGGGCTTAATGTAAAGCAAGTGGCATCAACTAGCAATTTGTTTGTAGGATTGAGTAGTCTCTTAAGATGGGATTAGCCATCCGTAAGCAAACTGGTCGAGAGCTGATACCGCTCTCTTGATGATAGCTTTGGTAAGCTAAAGCCAGTTGAGAAGTTGGACGTCTTCTATCATAAGGAGAATAGTGACAATGCCGGTTGGCACTCCTAAAGTAAGAGAGGGCTTGAAACAGTCCTAAGAAAACAGAAAGGAAAAAGCTGACTCGCCCTCCATAATCAAAGATAATACATGAGATAAAGGAGGGTCGAGCACCGTAGAGACACTTATAGAGAGGTTAAACTCCCGTCCCGTGACACTTGCTGCTGTTGATCTTCTTCGCCACCAGCAAAGGAGTTTCGGTACTCCTCAAAATAATTGACATCCATAACAGTATGATGGATCTTGCACCAGTCAAGAAGCCAGTCTTTGATCCAGTCATTTCTACTCTATTTGATCTCATCATTCAAGATGCTTCCCGATTTGATGCACGAAACTAGGAATAGTTTGTCGGATGCTTGCAACATTATAGCTGAACAGCTCGAGGATGTTTACGCATCAATTGCGGCCACCAAGCGCCATTGGTCCTCTAGAATGAATCGACTCCATGCCAGTCTGCATGAGTTTGTTCAAATTACTGCTTCTATAAGGGAGACTGTCTTTGATATGAGTTCAGATTTGGAGACAATCAATGTGAATGTCGCAAGTGTCCGTTATGCTCAACATTGGAAACTAGGACGGCAGAACATCTACAGACTTCCCTGGCAAGTTCTTCGAAACCAGCTCTAGAACCACCTCCTGTATCACCGACCCAGAAAACTGGTTCATTTCCACCAATGGACTCGTCAGTCGTATCCCCATCCTAAGGCAGACTCAAATGGTCCTTTCAAGCAAAACAATGTAATCTTAGAAACCATGTTGTTGGAAAGTAATGATGTTCCAAATAATACTCAAACCTTGGAAAATGGAAAAGGCCGAGCTTCTCAGCGACCGAGCTCAACACATGTACGGCAAAAATCCTCAGCACGCGCCGAGCACACCAACTGTCGAGCAGCAGTTGAAAAGTAAACTACCCAAGTTCTTTCACCGCCATTGCCGAGCCGAGCTATTTGTTGCGTTGTAACTGAGTGAAACTTACCGAGCTTTCCTATCTCAGAAATTGCCGAGCTCCCTGCAGATAAAGCCAAACACCATATCAAGGTCGCCGAGCTGTTCTATCCACATGTCCGAACTGTTCATGTCATGGCTGAATAATGACCGCCAACCTATTACCATGATGAAATCCAAGTGAAAATGAGTTGGCCGAGCTTCGGGCTATCGAATATCACAATGCTGAGTCCCTCTGTCATGACGAGCCTAGATAAGATAACACAAGCTCGAGCTACGGCTGTGCAGTCCCAAAGCTTCTTAGCTGAGTGAGTTGGATGTGTCGTGCTGGTAATGGTTCAAGACTCAAGATATAAAGCCAAGAGACCAGGCAAATCTAACCAAGCAACTAAATTTGAGTATAGAGGCCAAGGATAGCAGCTCTTCAATTGACCAATCCGAGCTAAGTACATGGCTCCTAAAGCACCAAGTGGCTTACCCACTCACACTTCACCGATGAGACAAGCGGCTAAGAGATTTTAATTTATCTGCTTCATCCTTAATCCTCAACGTAAATTTTCAATGCAAGCTCCTATCTGGAAGTGTAAAAGAACTGCCTGGATAATGCCTATCTAGTCTTTGGTGTGTGGCAATGTGCCATCCTACTTTTTTGGGCGAGTTAATAACATGATGATGCAAAAGCCTCCGAGGATCCTGCATTAGATCTATTTTTGGAGATTTATTAGCGGAGGCCGATCACTTTGGCGTTACCTTCAAGCCCACTCAATTAACTCGAGCTCCAATTCTCTTTGCCCACACTCGTCGAGCCCTCCATAAATGTATATAAATGGCAACACAAGTGGGCTAATAGAAATTCTATCTTGATTGTGATTGGCACAAAAAGAGAATGCATGTACGGTGACTTTCTCCCATTTTCTACGGCTGGATAAAAGCTCCAAGTGGCGAAACATGCTATTTATTTTTCCCAAATATTCCATACCAACTGCACCTACGCACTATGGCACGTCATCACAAGTGTGGGCTAAGCACCACACAATGACCTAAGCTTTACTAGCAATGCTAGTGTGCTGAGCACTATTTATATATTGACTTCTTTGATGAAAGATGAGTAAAATATTACTATCACTATTCATGGTTTGTCGGTTGTTTATTTTTAAGAAATATGCTCATGTTTTGACTTATGCTAATTTGTTGTTAGTACTTGTACTTGATTCATGAATGATGTATCAAATCATATCTATTTATATGTTGCTCCATTGCCTGAAGGTCATCAACCCTAATAATTAAAAGTATTAACCATTTGATACTTGTGACAATTCCTGCAATTTTTAGTAGGCTCACTTCTACCTCCTAACGAGATGACTATGAGAACTCATAAATAAACAAAGGCTAGAGAAGCCTTCTTCTTAAGACCATGTAGGTATAATTTGCTAATAGACTACTCTCAAATAGCTTTAGACCCTATACATTACAGGTGACGAGCAAAACATAGTGCTAATCCTTAAGTCTTATATTTGATGGACGACAGGAAAAGGATATCTTTATATTACTAAGTCTTATAAAAGACAACAAGATATAGAGCCTTATGCCCTCTTAAGAGTGACAGGCATGAATACTCTAAATCTAATAAATAGACAATGAGCTACTATAAACCAAATCGCTCTAAGTCTTACATATGATGAACGATGAGATAATATAAGCTTAATTGCTTTGTCTTTTCAATGGACTACAACTACTTGAAAAGCCTAAGCCATTAAGTGGAGACGAGTAAAATACTCTAAGTCCTACAACTTCCATGGACAACAAGTGACAAGCACAAAGTCCTATACATTAACGTGCTAGAGGCCAATTCACCTACCATACAGCTCTACTTAATATAAGTCATCCCTAGCTTGGATGATCGGCATGCTTTTTAAGCCTTTGTAGGTACACCAGTATATTCAAACCTTCACCTCTTCAAGTGCTCTAGCCTTTTCAAGCCTTCGCATTCTCAAGCATATCGATATCTATAAGTACTTTAACCACTCCTAACTTTTAACTCTTCAAGCCTTTGCTTCTTTAAGCATTTTAGCTACTTTAGGCCTTGGATTGCAAACTTTTCCAAAGACCTAACAAAATCAACCTCCCTAAGTACTCTCTTTGCTAACCTTATCACTATAGAAAGTGATAGGCAAATGTTGATAGGGCTTTTTTGATAACTACTCTATAGGCTTGTATTAGCCAGTTCAATAATTAAATACAGGTGGAACTTCCATTGAACCACTATAAATATTGGATAAGGTCCCTAAACAAGGGATCCTTCTCTCATTTTCTTCTCACATTCCTTATCAATTTACTATTCTATTCAGATCACATAACTGTTTTTTATTTTGCTAGAACACATGTACTGAGACAACATCTACCATCAACACTTGGTGTTGATTCATAAAGAGAGAAGGAATCATTTCATCTCACAATCTAAACAACTCTAATCTCTTTTCTAGAAATTGAATTCAACTAGTGTTCAAGTTCTATTTGCCTTAGCTACTCAGTTATGAATGAAATCAAGCTACCAAATGTTAAGTGAAGTCTTCATGTCAACTTGTAGAATAAATTTCAAGTTGTATTGCCATTGTCATCTCTTGTGTGATCAAGTGTAAAGAGTATTGCTATAGGTATGTCTCAAACTCTCCAAAATGCAAGTAATTGGGATGCTCATCAAAATGTGAAGCTTTAGTGTAAGAAGTCCACATCTCAACTATTGGTGCTCTCAACTCAAGTCAAGAAGTTATTTTCACATGTGGATGTTCTGATGCTGCAACTAGATTCTTTTTTGATCTCCAACTAAGCTCCTTAGTTTTATTGTGAGCTACAACACAAGGCTACTGTCAATAAGGAGCGTAGGCTAAAGAAGTTGGTCTGTATTTGACTCTTAGTTTCTTGCTAAATGTGAAAAGAATATGACTATAAGTTGAAGTTTCTATAAATTTCATGTCACATCTTGGCTTAGCACAGAATACACCATCACATAGGAATACTTATTAAAAACTATCTCAACTTGCTCATTCATCAAAAGAAAACTTTATTTAGATGATAATGGGGTTACTACATCGGAGTTCAGCTAAACATTTAGTTAGAACTTATATTTACAATTCACTATTTACATCAAAACATGAACCATCCTTTCACTTGGACATCTTTAAAACAATAAGATTCCTGACTTAGTATAAGTTCCATCCAAAAGCTGTTGACTCCAATTAGCACTCTTAGTATATATCCCCTCTAGAGTAGGGCCCTTCATGATGCTGTTAATTTGAGAACAAAACATTTTATCCCCTTAATCTAGCATCTCACTTAGGGTTCACTTAGGTGAACACCTAAAATATTGAGTTAGTAATTACTTAACTCTCCAAGTTAGTATAATCATTTGTAAACACCATATCAACACTCAATATAGCAGCATAACTGTTTAACCAAGATACAGTTACTATCATTCAAAATCACTACATTAGCATTCACTATAATAGCATATCAGTTCACTTAAGATATATCCATATTCAATCAACACAGCATCAAACAACAAGCAGTGTTATGAGTAATAATATATCTACTCCAAGCATGGGTTAGATCTATTTACCTAGGCTTTATAATGGTACAAAATCCTAAACTTTATGACATGATCCTTCCTTACTTATCACATCTATAAAAATATAACACAATCTTTAAATTAAGTATGGATCGAACCCAAACTCTTATAAGTTTTCATTATTATGTTTTTTTTTTTTAAACTTCATTTGACCGTATCTTACTCATTTCTTATTCGATTTGAGTAAACTTTATATTGATATAATCATTATTTCGAGTACTATTAAGATATCTTAAGAATCAAGTTCATCAATATTGTCAAAAGTCTAAAAATACCCTTCTATATTACTAATTCAACCTTACGTTATTGTAATTTCATAATTAACTCAAATGAACTCTAAATCTAAATAAAAAATCCCAAAATTCCATATTTCTCAAATTGAACAGCATCTATTATATACCCAAAATATCAATCTTTTACAAATTCAACAAGTATCTCATTGATACTAATTATTATAATACATATTAAGCTAATATGTAGGTTTTTATTAGGAAAATACATAATAAATAGTATATGAGCCCAATTAATTTCATAAAAAATCCTATAGAATCACAAAAATATATATTTTAATTATTGATAATAAATTACACTAAACTAGCTATTATTTATTTTAAAAAAATAGCAATTTTAGCTCAAAATTATAAAAAATTAAGGAAAATAAGCAACCTTAGATGTGAGATAAAAAATAAGTGTTACAAATATCATTATAAACATTTAGAAATCACAATACATCGGGCTCATACATTAATTTTATCAAAAACTAATTAATCTAACAAAATTGTCAATTTTATCCAAAATAATTATAATAAATAGTAAACATAGAGATTTTCAAAATTTCTTGTTGCTGCAATTAAATACATATATTAAGTGTATTATATGCCAAAATTAAGCTCAAAACCATCATCTAATATTTATAAAAATTTATTCAATTTTCACCTAAACAAAGTATTTTTTTAAGGACCCTATATTTACACTAATTATTTAATTAAAACAAAATTACTACATTATTTTATACTTAAAATAACTTAAGAAAACCAAATTTCATAATTAATTAGTAACATTTGATATTTTTAGAAATTATATGAACTTATAGGTGAAAAATGGGTTCGCTTAAATCGGCAGCCTCCGACCATCCTCTCTTTAATCCTTAAGTGACTCTAAGTCAGGTTATAGTTTGGAACATGAATCGCCCTAGACTTAATTTGCCCTTAATGTTTGTTCTCTTTCTAATTTATTTTTTCCAATTTATTTTCTTGTATTTTTAAAGTGCTAAAGTATTATAAATGAGGGTTTGCATCCTATTTATAGTTTTTCAAATTTGTTTGATTTAATAAAAATTAGACATGCATTTTTCCATATGTCATTTTTCCCTTTTCCCTAAGTGTCAAGTGTCATTTTCTAGTTAACTAAGTGTTGACTTATGTTTTCCAATTAATCCTAGGCTAATGCATCATTTGATGACTCATCTATTTATTTATTTTATTAATTTTCCTTTATTTTATATTATTTTACCTTATTTTGATAAATTATTATTATATGCATATATTTAATACATATAATGCATATCATATGTAAATACATGTATATTACATATAATTCGATTTCAATTATTATTTTTGAAAGTTAATTAACTTATTTCTAATATTTCGCTACATCTAAAAGTTTGAATTTTATGTTTTCGATATTTATTAGCTTTATTGATAAATTAACGTTTTTCTTAAATTAATATTTTTATATAGCTTATTTTAAGAAATTGACTTTACTACAATTACTTTATCTAACTTATCTAACCTTACCGTGAAGTTTGAAATAAAACGGATAATATAGCTTTAACACCCCAAATTCGGGAGCTCGAATTTTAGGGTTATTGTTTGGCTTAAGACCCTAGGGTATTACATTTCACAAACTAAACATTAATAACAAAATTTTTTAACAAACCAAAAATCCCTTGCTTACAAAAGGAAACCATTGGTCTTAATTTAAGCACTTAGAACAGTTAAATAGATAACAATCATAAACATTGAAAAATGTTATTGTATTGAAGCTTTCATTCCTAAAGTTGGTTTTCAATTGAGATCAAAAGCAATAAAACACACAAACCGATTAAGTTCTGCTTTTGATCCTTTTATGTAATCTTCATTCACTTAAACCAAAGATAACATGTTTCATGCTTCTAAGCAAAATTCATAACAAAAACACCATGAAATGCATAAATGTGCTATAATTAAGTGGAGATGAATGTGCAAATTTATCTTTGCACATTTATCATTGACCAAAATATGTGTTGATATTAGAATTGGTTACTTTGATTGTGTCATTGAATGGTTACGTAATGTTGCTGGGATTCATACTAACTTGGATAAGCAGCTAGACTAACTTCGTAATCAAATTATGCTTGGTACGCTATTGAGGAATCATGGTTTTATTTGTTTTGAGATGTGACTTGATGCATTCATGGCATGATATGAAAAAGACCTATTGGTCAAGTTTTCCAAAAACTAAGATTTTGCTAGGTTAGGTTTTATATGAAAAGTTGGGTTTTTAAAGGAAAATGATTTGACTTTTGAAATTTGGGTTTATCATGTAAATGTGAACAACTTCATTTATAAAGGCAAAGTTTTCAAGCATATAGAAATTGCATTGTATCTATTAAGTCGGTTATATGCTAGGTTTTCCGTAGAGGGTCAAATTTAATAATGGGCTTCAAGCTCATTAATCAAATGGATTTAACTCCTTAAGCTAAGGTGATAGGGTTCGAGGAGCCAAGCCCATAAATTATCAGAATGATCAAGGGAGACTTGGCATGGTAGGCTTAGAGTAGGACCCATTGGATTGGTCCATCAGATCCAACCTTTTTTGGTTTAGCTCACACTAGAATAATGAATAAAGCCTTTACTTAGGCCTAAACCTATGAAAATAGCCCACTTAAGATCCATTAATAAGGTAGTTTAATCTCAGCCATTGATAATCGTTATGATTTGACGAATGTGATCAATTATCCTTTCCTATAAATACCCCACTCACATCCTCATTTGAATAAGAGGAAAAACCTCCATTAATGCTGTTACTCTATTGGAACTTTGCCTCAAAGATCGAACACTTAAACACTATAAGAACACCACCCCGTTCCTCATTAATCTTGGAGTTTGATGTCATTGTACCCCTCCACCTATCACTACACATAGTAGAGCCTTACTAAGATCGCCTACACCTCCTCCTTACACTTCTCTCTTGATCATCCCGTGTAAGTCACTCAAGTCATTTTCCTAGTCACGTGTAGCGCAACTTCACACATGGTACACACGTAATACTTGCATCTGTACCCAATACCCCCACATTTTTCTAGTAACTCCACTAAGGAGGGAAGACTTGATACTTACATCATGGTACCCCTAAGGCAAAGACAACCAGACCCTATTGAAGGAACTAATCAAGAACAAAATGTTAATACTATGACCAATGATCAAAATCCACCTCCAACTAAAGACACTAATCAAGGTGACAGTATACAGGAAGGTGTCCTTAATAATGCGCAATTAATGCATGAGATGCAATAGACTAATCAGAACCTAAGTATGGCGATGTTTTCTCAATGTACGCCTACTTTGGCTGCCTTTGCTACTACGTAACAAAGAGCAGCTTCCTCGAATCCTTCTAATGTGGTGCAACAATATGCCCTACCTAACCTTCCAGTTGTCAATGAGTATGTTGCTCCTAGCGTTAGAGAACAACTTCCTGCTGTAGAACCTATAACTGTAAACCCTACTTTTAGTAGGCCTGTGATTTGATTAAGAGTATTGTCTGAACGTTTCCAAGGATCAATAAAACTAAGAATTTAAGTTTACATTTAAAAAGAATTTAAATTTTTCTAATTCAAAAACTAATTATCGATAAAACCTGAGCTTAAAGAACTACAAGCTCTAAAGTCACCTAAGACTCTAAACCTTAAAGCAATTATGGACTTTTGACCCTAAGTGACTAATCGATAATTTAATTTGAATAATTTCATTCAACCCTAGAAAATTTCACAATTTTATAAGAATCAAATCATAAATTACAAAACAATGTAAGATGAAAACTCTAAAACAATTTCCTATAAGACCATACCCTTATCTTCATGTCTAAGCCTTATATATAAATAAGTAGACCAACCAATCATCTTAGATGACTTATCAATTGAAAGTTGGAATCTTTTATCAATTAATAACTTATCAAAATCTAGTAATAAGACATTTTCCTTATCACCCCTTCACTTATACTACATATGGACAATTTTTCACAAGATTTCACATGCTTAACTTCATTAAATGAGACAAGACAATTACATGAACCCAAAGGGCACTCCATGGCCGGTTTGAACAACAAGAAGAGGGGGTAGAGGGTGCATGCTCTTGTCTTTCACCCATCAATCACTTTCTCTTACACACCACTATTCACTCCTTAATGCTTATATCATCAATAGTTATAATTGTTGACTTTTGTGTAAATTACAAGACAACAATTTCAAGACATCTTAAACGCACATTCCCTCCCATTCCCAACCGACCACTCTTTCCTTCATTTCTCTCACTTTCAATTTCATTTTCATTTCCTCTTTCTCTCACTTGAAACAAACATAAAAGAGGAAACAAACTTACCCCACAAAATCTCTCATTTGGCCACCACTTCCAAGCTCCACTTACGGCACTTTCATTTTCTTTTCTTATGTCATTTTCTTCCAACATCCAAGCTCCTTTAGAACCTTAGAACCTTCCACAAACCCTACTCCAAAGGATCAAACAATTCGGGTTTCCAAAAGTTGCAAAAGAAGGAAGCAAAGTTAAGAGTTTAAGTGAAACCTTTGTACACAATCACCATATTTTGCTTTAAGGACGAGTAAGTGTTTCTTGTGATTAGTGGGTTAGTATTCATATTAGGAGACTTTGATTTCTTGAAGATATGAGTATGATTATAAGTTGTTATAACATCAAAGACTATCCTAAGAAACAAACTCATGAAACCCTTGCATGAAGTTGAAATACGAGCATATAAAGTTGGTATTTTGTAAAGATACTTATTTAACATTTTGAATGGAAGATTTTAAGTTGAGAAAATCTTGAAACAAGGACTTGAATGAAAGATGAACATGCTAGATATGAGGATTCAAAGGTCATTTGGGTGTTGATTTTATTTCCATTAAGCTATACATGCTCAAATCTAGACTTAGGTTAAGGAAAAATCCATCACATAAAGTTTTATGAGGAGACCAACTTTGTATGACATGAGCTATGATATGGAACTTGTAATAAGTATGAGATCTTCTATTTTTCGTGCAAAGCATGAGCTAAAGAATCATCCCAAGGAAGAAAAGTCAAGTTGAGATTTGAATACAAGTAGTTTAAGTTCTTGATCTAACACCTAAACTTAAGAAAATGATGAAATAAGTTGGAAAACCAAGTTGGAAGCCCTCATATATAAACCAACTAGATTTGGAATATCCTTAAAAGACACTTAAAAATGTGATAAAGGTAAGTAAACAAAGTAAAAAGACCAATCAAGGTAAGTATGATTAATATATTAAGCTTAAAACTTCTAAAACGGGTCTCAAATGTCAAGTTGAACCACCCTTAAATCACCCTTAAATTTCTGACCAGCAACTTGACACATCCATAAGAATTGTTTTAAGACTTTCAAGAAGCCCACAAAACACTCTCTAAGCCCAAGAAAGTAACCATCTTTGAGTTAGACAAAAAACGAGCCCATTTAACAACTTAAGCCTACTAAAGAGTCCATGAAGTGGTTGTTAGCCTTAAGAGTATAAATCAAAGTTGTAAATCTGACCTCAAGGGGTATTTTGAGCTTAGGATAAAATCCTAAGACCAAGCTCAAAGGATTTCTCAAGTTACCAAAAAGCCCCATTTACTAAACAAGGCCCAAAAGCACTCCAAAACATGAGGATCGCCACTATTCTGACTCATGGATAGATTTGCATACCTCATTTTGAAAAGCAAACCTCACCACATTAAAGTACACTTAAAATGATGAAGATTGACTATAAGATCGTAAAAATCGGATTTAAAACGAAAAAGTTATATACGATTGAACTTTTAAGTAAAAACCGAGAAAAGGTACGAAAACTAGTCAAGAGTATAACTTAAGGGATTTTAGCTTAGTATCTTAAGTTTATATCAATTCCTTATAGTATTATGATTTCGATGATTAGGGGACACCGTGTACAGAGACGATTTGCCCCTAGATTACTTTGACTGACCACATGGCGAAGTGAGTAAATTCGTGATAACTCTTTACTTAATTTTACTTGTAGAATAGATGTACCTAAACTTATATATATAAATTTGGATGCTTATGGGATATGGGAAATGCATGTGTATGGATTTGTGAACTAAATGCTATAACTCATTAATTATATAATAATGGGAACTGTTGTGATAATTTATACCTGCAATTGTATGGAATGAAATTATCTAATCACCTTGAAAAATTAGATTAACGACCTATATGATTAAGAAATAAGATGAATCATGCATTCCCCATGTCGCATTTGGATAACACTGATTGCCGCTCCACACAAAAGATGGGAAGGGACTCATAGGAGGACGAGCCTCCTGCAAGATTAGGTACTAGCTATGTCATCATTTATATTGAGTCTCTATCCTAAGCAGATGGGCTTACTAGACGCTAAGAGATGCCAACCATCGGCAAGGGGCCGCGTCTTGTGGCTTCTGCTTAGGGCGTGTGTTTGTGGATTGCAGAGCCTACTACACCACTAAACTTGGGATTTTAAAAGTATGATTTGTTATTAGGTAAATAAAGTATATACAAATATAAATATATATATATTTACAGTTTTGTTTTGGCTTAAGCACAATAATGCAAATGAAATAAAACCTAAGGTTTAGAACTCGGATTTTGGTTTGGGTCAGTTAGTTATCTCCAAACCTCGACTATAGGGGGCATAATTCTAAGTCGTATGCAGTTCTTAGGTCACTACATGCATTGTTCGGCATACTGATTGTTTGACATACTGATTGTTCATGCATTCATATGATTGTACATCTAATAAATTTCTGCCATATGGTACTGACGAGAGTATTTATCTCACTAAGCTTAAGCTTACACCTCAATAGATTTCTTTTGATGTAAGAAAATCTCTTCGCTAATCTGGGCTAAGGCATGCCCGTAGTAAGTCTCATGTAGGAATGGGTTGGAGTGATCAGAGAGCAAAGAGGACATTTTGTAATAGAAACTAGTTACTTTTACATTTTTGTTTATAACATAGATTAAAATTTGTAATGTAGTTCCCTTTTGAACTGCATTTGTTTGTAATATTCTTTTAGTGTAGGTCTTACGAGTCTACATGATTAGTTAATTTATACTATAGATGTAATCTTAGTTAAATTACTTTATATTACTTATCTATAGGCCTGATAGTAATGTATAGTGGAAGGAGCCTTCTGTGTCATATGAAAAGCCTACGATCAGCAAGGAGGTTGATAGTAAACCTTTGTACAGTACATGGTGACTTACCACGATAATGATACTTTTGGGTCGTGATAACAACCATGCAAGATTCGTTACCTGAAGTAAGGAATCAAGGAGTTCAAATTGGAGGCTCGTCATCCTCATGTGTTATGCTAAGTGTCACAATTATTGACTCTATTCAACTAACACCAATGAATCCCATGTTTACAAGAACTACACTTGTGAATCTAATGCCTATGCATCCTATTCCTGTGACGTCACTAAGGGCTGAAGCATCTAATTAGAGTGGTTCATTTGTAACCAAAGAAGAATTGGATCTAGCGCGACCGGGAGAGTTGTAGCGGCCAATCTTCATAAGCAAGAGCCTCCCATAAGAAATAAAAGTTCATATTGTCAAGTTGTAAAGAGAATACAGAGATGTATTTGCATGGACCTACGAAGAGATGCTAGGATTGAACCCTAAAGTCATAGTATACAGATTAAGCATTACCCCAGGAGTTACGCCTGTAAAGTAAGGACAAAGGGTTTTCCACCTTAAGATTGAAGTCTAAATTTAGCAAGAAGTTGAGAAGTTCTTACGAACTGGATTTATAAGGCCCATCCAACATCTTACTTGGCTTGCTAATATTGTTCCTGTAAGAAAAAAGAATGAATAGATAAGAGTATGTGTAGACTTCCGGGATTTGAACAAGGCTTATCTTAAAAACAAATTTCCTCTACCAAACGTCAATACTTTGATAGACACGATTGTAGGACATGATTTATTCTCATTTATGGATGGATTCAATGGTTATAATTAGATTAAGATGGCAATTAGGGATGCAAAGTATACTACCTTTCACACACCAGTTAGAAATTTTTATTATACTATCATGCCATTTAGACTTAAGAATGTAGGCACCACTTGTCAAAGGGCAATGATTGCTATATTCCATGACATGATGCATGACTTTATGGAGGATTATGTCGATGATATAGTCATCAAGTCTAAAAGGGCACATGATCACGTTGGTCATTTACAAAAGGTTTTTAAACAATGTCGGCTATACAAGCTTTGCATGAATTCTCTCAAATGTGTCTTTAGAGTGTCTTTAGGGAAGTTTTTGGGGTTTGTCGTCCATCAAAAAGGAATTGATGTTGATCCTGTGAAAGTGCAAGCTATAAGAGCAATGCCATCCCTTACTACTTTAAAAGAACTAAAAACTTTCATGGGAAAAGTCTCTTATATAAGGAGGTTTATACTAACATTTGCTAAGATTTCATACTCATTGTACCAACTTTTGAGGAAAGGAATTTCATTTGAATGGGAACAGGTCCACGAGGAGGCAATTCAAAAGATCAAGATGATCTTGACTTCTTCTTAGACCATGACCATGCCCGTTAAAGAATTACCATTAATTTTATATCTTACTTCTACTGACAAGTCTGTTGGAGCCTTACTTGTGCAAGAAGTTAATGGTTAAGAGCGACCTGTATACTATCTGAGCCGAACCCTTCAAGGCAATGAGGTTAAGTACCCATCTTAGGAGAAACACTGTCTTGTGCTGGTGTTTGCCATGCAAAAGTTACGGCATTATTTCCTCGTGCATAAGATCAATCTAATAACTCGTTCGGATCTAATCAAGTATTTATTATCACGACTGACTTTATCAGGATGAGTTGCTAAGTGGTTACTCCTTCTTAGAGAATTCAACATCTCAGTGCAGTCCCCAAAAACCATCAAGTCACAAGCCTTGGCTGATCTATTAGCATACTTCCTAAAGGCCCAAGAGGGCTTGACTATAGGCGTAATAGCAGCTGAATTTCATGAAGATACTTTGATGGTTGAGGCGAATGGTGAATAGAAACTTCAATTTGATGGTTCTACGGGAAATTAAGGCTAGGGAATGGGAATCGTATTGACATCACCTGAGGGTCAAGAGATACCCTTAGCATTTAAACTTAATTTTCGATGCACTAATAATGAAGCCGGGTACGAGGTAATATTCTTGGTTTGTTGTCTATAGAAGGAGTTAGAGTGCATAATTTATGTATTTAAGGTGATTCAAATTTAATCATTAGATAGGTTACGGGTGAGTTTGGATTGAAGGAACCCAAACTTGCACCTTATAGGGCTACAGTATAGGTTATGGTCAAAAAATTTAATTCTATACGGTACAAGCACACGAGTTGATCAGCGAATAGGTATGCCGATGCATTGGCCACACTAGCATCTAAAATGCCGATTCAAGATGCTAGTGGTAATGTGAATATCCAAGTAGTCAAGAAATCTATCCTGTGTACGACTTTAAATTTTGTTAATGAGGATGAAGACATGCAAGACAATTGGTATAGTCCACTCATAGAACAGTTAACACACCCTAATGTAGCTTCTGTTTTGGCTTTGAAGAATTTGTTAAAATCAACGGAATGTTATATTATAAGAGCCCAGAAGGTATTCTTTCTTGATGTATTGGTTCTAAGGAAGCTCGTCTTAAGTTAGACAAGTATCACCAGATTTGGTATGGGGAGGAAAGGCCACCACTATATCATCATATTCAGCGTACAAGGTATTATTGGCCATTAATGGCTAAAGAAGCACTTCAAGTGAAAGTACATTGTCCTAAATGTTCTGAGCTTCTCGACCAGAATGAGTGTAATTTTGTATCTAGTGCTGGAGACTAGAGGCACCCATACATTGATTACTTGAGGAACAATGTATTGCCGATGAATAATATGAACACCAAGCTTGTAAAGCGAAAGGCTAGGAAGTATCTTATGTACGAAGGTGAGCTCTATAAAGTATCATTTATGGGAAAACCCTTGAAGTGTATCGCTCCTCTTGAAATGGAAATAGTTTTGACTGAGATGCATGCTAGAGAGTGCAGGGAGCATCAAGGAGGAAGGAAACTATATTATTATCTACTCAATAGAGGATACTATTGGCCAACAATAGAAGTGAACACTTTCAACTTCACTATGAAGTGTGTTATCTGTCAATAGCATGGCGATGCCATTCATGCTCCTACGGTCACACTCCATAACATCACAACTCCTTGGCATTTTCATACGTGGGCTTTTGACCTTATTGGACCTATACATCCACCATTGAGAGGATGCATCTGGATTCTGGTAGGAACAAAATGCTTTACGAAGTGGGTAGAGGTAGCTCCTTTAAGGAAGGCTATAAGAGCAGTAGTTGCGGGTTTCATGAAGGAAAATATCATATGTAGGTTTGAAATCCAAAAACACATTTTATCTGATAATGGCACTCCTTTTATCAATTCACATGTCCGCTAACTATTGGTTTCTTGTAATATTGATCATGTAAAGTTTATGCCGTATTACCCGAAAGGAAATGGACAAGCTGAGGCCACTAAGAAGAGCTTGTTGAAGATACTTAGTCACATAGTTCATGATAATCATAAGTCATGGCATGACAAGCTACCATTAGCGCTTTGGGCTTATAGGACATCTAAACGAAGGCCGATGTAGGCAACTCCTTTTTCTCTAGTATACGGGATTGAGGCAGTAGTTCCCATAAAAGTCTTGATCCCATCTGCTAGGTTGGCAATCGATGCTGAGCTTGAACTTGACATATTATGAGTGATGGATCTGGAAGCATTAGACGGAAGGCATGACATCGCTAAACATAATCTCGTCAATTATCAACATAGGCTTAGAGTGGCATATAACCATCTGGTGAGAAAGAGATTATTCCAACAAGGTGACGTCGTACTTCATGCAGCCGAGCATGTATGCCGAGGTACCCTAGTTCCCAAGTTTATACCAAAATGGGAAGGACCTTTCGTAGTTGAGGAAGTGTATGAAAGTGGATATTATAAACTCAAGAATCCAAGCACGGATGCTATTATTGCTCCTATCAATTTTCAATATATCAAAAAGTTCCATTTGTAAAAAGGAAACTATGGTAAAGTTAAATGAATGAAACTTACAGCTCGAGCTATACAAGCTTGTTTTACATATCTATTCCTACTATTATCTCCTTTGCACACGTTAGGTTAAAAAAATAATAATAACGAAGTATTGGTGTTTGTAATGTTGCTTCTTCGTAAGAGGCTTGTCTCCTAAGTGCACAATATACATCTATCATATGAGTTGTCGACTAGTTAAAGCTTTGACTCCCAAGCGCACTATATGATGTTCTATCGAATAAGACAATGACTTGCACTATTTGAGTATATGTTCGTAGAGCATATAAAAATAGTTAAGTAGTGGGTAATACCCCTTTAACTCATGATGTGACTATCTAATGCAACTAATATTCCTCATTTCAATCAATATCTCCATATTGTCAGATCATATATTCGAATCCTTGCTTGCAAATGGAATACATTCCACTACGTAAGGTTTTCTTGAAAATTTATCAAGCCATGAAGTAAACTATCATGTAAAGTGCTGCTAAGGAAATGTAATGTTTTCTAAGCGCATAATGATGTGAACTTTTAAGATCTTGCTAAATCAACAAACAACTTATGTTAATTCACGATGTTCCATGTAAAGGCATGGATCTCAAATAAGCAAGAAGTGAAACTACACATACTAAGCTTAACAAGTCCTTACACTCCATTAAAAGAAAAGGGGGTAGGGGGGTAAGGGTACAAAGAGAACTAAGGTAATACTATCAATACTTGACACTAGATACTACAGTAGAATCAAGATCTATACCTACCAGACGCTCCTCTCTCTCAAGTTCTGCCTTTGCAAGTTTGGCTTTAAGTAGCTCACATCTTTCCTCAATGTCTCAACTGCCCAACACCTTTTGAGCTTCAGTTGCAATGATTTCCATCTTATTGAGCTTGAACCTAAAGGCACATGCTTTAGTGACATTACTAATCAAAAGTTCAAGATTTTTTGTGGATAGTAAGTGCCAAGCCTCATCAAACAGCCTTACAGCTTGCCTAAGTAGGCCTAAGACATTAGTAGTCACATTGGAACCCAAATAGACCGTTCCTACGCAAAAATCCCCCTCTATCCTATGTAAGCACTCTAGTGGTGCTAAGAGGTTAGAAGGTATCGTGAAGCCATGAAAGGAGGAAGTATCTTCCGAGCCCGTTACCATCTTAGTTGCTGATCCTTTATCTCCATATTGTATTGTTCTAATCTCTAAGGAAAGTGATGATATGGGATCCCTTGGAACAGGCGAAGTCACGTCATTATAAAGGGTAAGAACGTTGCTAACTACAGTAGCATCTAATATGTGAGCCAGCCACTTAAAGCAACCCTAGAATGACTCATAGAAGGAAAGAATAATTGCCTCATCCTCCCATGAATGTTCTTCTGGCTCTTAAGTCTGAACATCTTGCAACACTCATTAAAACTTTGGTTAATGACCAAATCATAAGGTACTCCTTAATCAAACCCCAGTTGTTGAGCAACTCGATCAGGTGAATAATTCATGACACTACACTCAAGGAAGCAATTAAAAGTATCAGCCCAATCATGAAGCGACGAAAGACCCCTAAGTGTACTCTATAAGATAAACTCTATCTCAACATTCGAAAGCTCATCATGAAGCTCTATCAAGTTTACCAAGTCCTTTAAACTAGAAGGGTAGATTTTGAGTACCATTCATATTCAGACAATTCCTTTGTGTATGGATAGAAGCTGAACTCAGGACAGGTATCAATGACATTCTTTAAAGTACTTAGGAGTTTTTTTATTGACCCATCCCTAAGCTCGGGGCCTGACGACATTAGAATGTGTAAGCGAGAGACCAGAATATCTCTTATAATGCTCGTAGAAGAACATATGAAGAAACACTAAGTCTACATACAACACCATAACGTATCTCCCTTGTAAGTGTATCGAAGCTTCATGAAAGAGATCCAAATGCCTATATAAGGAACCCAAGTAGAAAGGCCCCAAAGCAAAATGTCCCCTTCGTACGATACGAATAGCCAAGTGGAAGAGTCGAGGACTAATGCCTTTTTCAGGGCCCCCTAGGAATACAAATGATGACAACCAACAAGCAATGAAAGCTTCTAACTCATACCTGAAACATAAGACAAGATAGATTAGGTTAGGGTTATAAAGTAAACATCAATAGGAAAAAGGGTAAATAATGATTATGCCACGTCAAAATGTAGGAACTTACTTGCATTGATATCAAGGCCCCATCTTATCACCCTTGTTTAGCCTAAAGAAATGACTAATCCATGCACTAAGCGTACCATGCCTACGAGTATCTAGAGCTTCTCTTTTGTCTACTTCTAATAGTTCAATCAGTGCTCAATCGTCTTCTGAGATTGATGTTGTAGTGATGTTGGTCAGTCCAAGATTAGGAAGGCTTAGAAGGACTGCAACATCCTCTAGTGTTGGAGTGATCTCACCCTACGTTGTCACAAATGTATGTGAGTGAGTGCTCTAACGGGACATGATAGCTCGCTAAGTTTCTATTTCTTGTGGGCAGTGCAAAGTTAAATGAGAAGACGCCCATATGGAGTAATACACCCCCGCTTCTTTCAAAATGGATGTGTAAGCGGGATTCTTGAAAATGTACATTACCCAAGACAACCAACCATTTACTATGTGCTTTGGGCCATCAAAACTACTATCTGAGAGAGGGATTTCTTTCTTCTCATTTCTAAAACGCGACATAGAATCTGCTTCTATCTCAACTCCCTTATGTACTAAAGGTTCTTGTCTTATGAAACTCAACTTACCATCTTTAGGTGGATGCAAATGTGTATCTCGCCTCTTTATATCTTGCCAAAAGAAGTCACCTTCAATAATTGGGTCTACCCACTTATCTCGAGGTAAGGGGACTGCCAGGATGTGATCCTTAGAATATGCCAAAATTTCATTACTCTTATCAATATTGTTGCTACGAGAACGACTCTTGCCAGATTCTTTGCCCATGTCGATGATCCCTATAAGCAATAGTGACATCTATATGAAAGAAAGTGAGCACCTGTAAACGAAGGGAAGCAAGGGAGTTAGTAAAAGTAAGGTGCATTCAAAAAGTATGACATCCAATTATGAAAACTAGAGATGATACATATGCATAAGGATTCTTACAATACGTGATAACAATATGCAATTCACACATGAGATTAGTGCTACTACGCCTAACTCACATGTTTATGATGATGTTTAAATGATGTTTTCCAGTACGTGTTCATGTTAGAAGACTAACATTCAACTTGTGTAATGGGATGTCACATCGCATTTAGTGCTCACATCGTACCTAACATTATGTTCAAGAGTTATATGGTTTTCAAGACTCATGCCATGGTCTAGCCTCGCATTGAGCTCATGCCTCTCATCATGTTCAAGCCTTGTGTCGAGCTCAAGCCTCATGATATATCATGTTCAACACTTATGATATATTTAGGATTCATTCCATATTCAAAGCTCATGTTACACTCATTGATTATGCTGTGTTGAAGATTCACATTGAATTCAAGACTCGTGATCATGGCTTATGCTCACTTGTATTCAACCCTAATGTTCAAAACTCGTATTCACTATCATGTTCAAGGTTTAGATGCAGCCTTCATGTTCACTCATGATCAAGCCTCATGTATCAAAGCTTATGTTTGTTGCACATGATGAGACTCATGTTCAGCTTAAATACCAAAAGTGCTACACTCAAGTTGTACACTCAACTTACGCATACTCGTATAGAAAGTTTAAAAGTGCTCATGTTAGAAGAATACACTTGCTTATGCCAAAGAGACTATGCTGAATTGAAGTGTTCAATCCTCATGTGTTTAAGCACAAGATTTATGTCTTGTTCATGTACGTTGAGCTTGCGAACTCACACTCTACTCTTATACACTCATGTTCAAGGTTTATGTTCAAATTCACATTTTATGGTTATGTGGAGGCCTCATAGTTCTTCTACATGATTATTCCATGAGGGTTTGTATTGAGGGGTAAGCAGTGAAGTTCATTTCACGTATTGCCTCATGAGTGCTTACGTTAAAAGGAGGTTACATTCAACTCAAGCATGTCACTCTCATATGTTCATGTCCAAGACTTATGTTCAAACTGTATGAGCTCAGCTCACACTCGACTCTCATGTGCTTGTATGTGCATGTCCTTACAATTCAAGACTCATGATTCAATTCACATCTTATGCTGCAATTGGCTTTGTAGAAGTTACAAAAGGAGGTCACGTGTGACTTAAGTGTTATACCTCTTTGCTACCACCCGTTGATGAAGATCGGTACTCAAGTCACGATCATAAACCCTTGACCCTCAGTTGGCAAACAGTCATGGTTCGGGCGGTAAAGAGTCTACTCTCTTTAAACCTTACCGATTTGTTTACTATTGCTAGATTGAGATGTAGTCCTCAAGTTTCGATCGCAGACTTTTAGCCTTCAACTACAAGCAGCTACACTCCAAGCAATGAAGAGATCTTCTTTAAACCAATCCTCAAATGTTGATTATGCTACTTACAAAGCAAGGACAATGATGATATGTCAGTTTAAAAATAAAAAGGGAAGAGAAGGATGTCATAATTAATTAACCAAAGACACATATCAAAGCATAAGTAAAATTACAAGAACATAGGCATTAAGTAGTAGAAACTATCTCATTATTCATTACACTAAGAAGAAACATTGGAGCCAAAGAAAATGCATAGATTTGGGTTATACACAAGATTCTCAACATCTCAAATGAAGCAAACAATGGTTATGGAGATATCAAAGCAAACAAATGGATGAAAATGGGAAGTTAGCAACCAACACCTATGTTAACTTAGTCCAGTTATCATGACATAAAGGCATCTTATGGAACCTCACTAGCTAAAAACAATTCCACACTAAAGGTGTAGAAAGAACTGAAGAGTTTATATGCATCTTAAAACCAAATAAAGCAAGGTCAGCTTCTTCAATACTACCGTAAAGTCAATAAGAAGAGTGCCATTCAAGTTGTAACAAAGACAAGGGCATAAGTCTACATGTAATATCTAAAAGACCTAACATAGTGAAAGCAAGGATGATATAAGCTCTTTTGTGGCCATTCACAATCCTATCACCTATTAGAGAATTAATAGGAAAACTGAGAAAGGCAGCAATATAGTAGCTTAAAATCAAGAATCCATGTCAAATAGAACATCTTACCGACTTGAGTTAACTTGGCATGACCAGCATAAGACAAATATGAGCATCATACGTAAGCAGCAATGTGTCTAGCATAGTTAACAAGAAAACCGAAAGCAGCGATCCTTTAAACAACGGCTACACCGGCTACAACTGGAGATGAAATGTTGAACTCAATGACATTAGTGAGAATTAACAAGTTAAGCACTCAAGATAGACTAAAAACCATGTGCTTAAGTAGCAACTCTATACTCAAACTACATCCAAGCCAAACATACCACGACGATGAGCTTTAAGTCAAAAGTAAGAAAACAATACGTAATAAAAGAAAATAGATAAGGAAGACACTACTCTGAAAAAAGTGTAAGCTATAACATACCGTGTTCATTTAACGAAGAAGCTGCCCCTTCAAATTAGGATGAGATAATGAAGCCTAATACTCTAAGTCCAGGCGCCATAGAAGAGCTCAACAAAAAGAACTTACTGTGAAGATATAAGGAAAATGAGGAGGAATGGGGAAGAAAGAAAAAAAAAAAAGGGAAGGTCTTTTGTTGCGTAGAATTGGTTTAGTGACCTTTTGATCCTTTTAATTCATAATTATGACCTTCTTCTTTGCAATTCAAAAGAAAAAACAAAGAAAAAGAAAAAGGAAAGTCCTCTGTTGCATGAAATTGGTCTAATGACCTTCTAATCCTTCTAATTCGTAATCATGACTTGACTTGTTCTTTGCAGTTCAATATATATATATATATATATGTGGCACTGCACTTACCATGATAATGTAAAGGAGAAGCTGCTCTTGCTATTTCTTCTTTACGGTTTGGGATTGGATGGAAACCTTGAAGTTGTATGATTTGTTTGTATAGTGGAGTGGGAAGAAGGAAAAAAAGTAACTGGACACTTGTCAAGCTTTTGGTATAGATGAGCAAATAAAAGATGTATTGTTAGTTGCCATAGATGCCTTTCTAGAACGTAAACTTTTCCCATCATTTATCACTTTAATAGGCCAGACATATGATTTAGAGATGAGGGCATGAGAAGTTGTCGCCTTGGTAGAATGAATTGGACTACAATATTGAAAAAAAAAATTTGAAGTTATCAGGACTATCGACCCTCTCTTTCTACTCCCACCACAAAAATTCACTTTCAACATTGAGCTCCCAAAATGAAAGTCAATTGTTGATAATGGCACTTTCTTGAGGTGTTTTTTGAAGGAGTTTCCCAAACGAAGATTTGAAAATTCATTGGGCTTCCAAGGCACTACCCTTGAAACCTCGCAGTCGTAGCAGGACCACCGTACTTACCAGTTGTAGCACAGCAAATAAAATTTGGTTTACACAAAGCTTTTACATTATATATGAAAATCGTACAAGAAGAGTGCTCTTATATGAAAAGAAAATCAAGGCAACAATGATATATGGAGTTAACCTAATTAGATTACTAATGTGAACCTAATGTGCAAATTCAACTCAAAAGGAGTCAGTAAGTCCTATGGATCAAATCAAAGAGACAAATTAGCTCAAGAAGAGACAGCTTAAAGAAGACTTATTTCAAAGTGTTGCCTTGGAGGCAACATACAATGTAACCCAACTGAGGCTTAACATACAATTAAGAGGTGCTGCGAACTCACACACTAAGACAATTCTCAAATTAATTTAGCAGTGATGCAGCTGTTTAATAGCACGTACACGCCTAAGTCATATAAAAGGCTTACTTAATGCCTAAATCCCTTCAACTTCGTTTGAAGGACTTTGGTCAAGGGGAAAAATGTAGAGGGCCAAATTTAATAATGGGCTTCAAGCCCATTAATCAAATAGATTTGACTCCTCGGGCTAAGGTGATAAGACTTGATGAGCCAAGCCCATAAATTATCAAGATGATCAAGGGAGACTTGGCATAGTAGGCTTGGAGTAGGGCTTGTTAGATCGGTCCATCCGATCTAACCTTTCTTGATTTGGCCCACACTAAAATAATAAATAAAACCTTTACTTTGGCCTAAACCCATGAAAATAGCCCACTCAAGATCCATTAATAAGGGGGTTTAATCTCAACCATTGATAACCGTTATGATCTAATGGATGTGATCAATTACCCTTTCCTATAAATACCCTACTCACATCCTCATTTGAATAAGAAGAAAAATCCCATTAACGCCATTACTTTGCCTCAAAGATCAAACACTTAAACACTACAAGAACACCACCCCGTTCTTCATTAATCTTGGAGTTTGATGCTATCGTGCCCCTTCACTTGTCACCATACATAGTAGAGCCTTACTAAGATCTCCTACTCCTCCTCCTTATGCTTCTCTCCTGATCATCTCATATTAGTCACACAAGTCATTTCCCTGGTCACGTGTAGCACAACTTCACATGTGACACACACATGACACTTCCATCTATACCTAACATGTGGTTATCGCTAAGCTTGGCGTAGCCAACTCATTGTTACATTGCTAGGTTCCTAAACTTTATATCAAGATGATTGGATCAAAGTCAACGAACTAGATGTGCTAGGCTGTGCTGGATATTAGCACCAATGCATGTCACATGCATGACCATAGCATAGATTTGTTACATTCACTAACTTAGCTAAGTTATAAAAGAACATAACTAAAGTGATATCTTGCTCATGTGATTATGATACAATCTTACTTGTATGGTTGTTTATTTTTCAGCTCTCATTCAACTTATAGTAAACTAAGGGGGTAAGTTGTCTTATCCACAGGTCATAGAAGGAGTTTAAATGGGATATCACACCTTAAAGACAATGGACTTCAAAGTTCTATGTGGAGTTAGTTTCACTTGAAAAGGAGCAAGCACTTGTAAGATTTAACCCAAGTTTTTATAAACCACACTTCAAGAAGAACCGATATCATGCGTATCAATTTCAACACAAAGATGTAAATGTAATATGTAGATTTTGTGATATCAACATGTATTATACAAGAGTTGTGTAGTTGTGATACTTTGAGTATGGCTTAGTTTTGTAAAGATTTCCATTGTGATTTGTTATGTTGAAGAAGAATAGATTTGACAATTAACTGTTCTATGAAGTAGAATAGCAAGTTAGATACAAGTTTTACGTTATTCTTAACTTAAGCATGGCATAACAAATTGTCTTCAAGCACTAAGTGTTAAGAAAATGTTTTAAGTAGACACTTAGATTATGGGGTGTTATATGATGGTATTAGAGCATGATTTCTAGAATAGGCCTTAGAGTATCACAACCTATGATGTGTCTCTAGGGTCTAACACATGGAGGAGCACCATAACTAAGTGAACTAAAAGAAAGTAAAAGAAGACTAGCAAAGTTCAAGTAGCTACCAATTGGATATGATGCACCAATCAATTTTACTTAGCCTACAATCCACTAGATGTGACTTACCAGTTTGAATTGTAGAGTCACTTGCCACTACTCCTTGCTAAAGGAAATATATAAAAGTTAAGGATAAATGAGAACACTAAGGTTGCTCAAAAGGAAAACTTGTATATTATGATAATCAAAAGGTATGGGTCTGCGTATAGCAAATGGGGTTTATATACTAGCCCCATTAGGGTTACAAACATACTTGGAAAATAAAAAAGGGTAATTTACAATTGGGCTTTATGAATGATACTAGAAAGGGTAAAAAAGACAAAAAATATTCTAAACGAAAAAAGTAAAGAATCCTTTTGAAATGTTGTTCTAAAAGATACATATTGCATGGTGGTTGGTTTTTCTAAAATGTAGTACAATTTAAACGAAATGAGAAAAAAGGGGGTATGTGGTCAAAGCCAACCTAAACTAGATGAGGTCAATCCCCAGCTAATTAATCACTAATGAATATTCTCCTTCGACTAGGGTCGAATCCTAGTTGGTTCAAGAGCTTAGCTTTGGATATTTATTGAGGCTAGTACGCTTAAATGTTGTTAAGGTTATGGTAAGGCTGCTTAGTAGGTAAGAATGCCTACTTGGAGGGTTAGTACATCTGCTCGACAGCTTTGGAGACAATGTTGGTGTATGAGAGAGCTCGATACTCAAGTTAATAATAGAGTAAATCATGGAGGTCAAAAAAGGAATTATTGTCCTAGATAGGGTTATGAGCTGTTATTCTCCTCGTAAGTCTTTAGAGTCCTTTGACTTGGCTACGCATAATTGGTCCAAAGGGTTAATTCCTATCATTTGCCTAGGGGTTAGAAAGATTTGACCTTAAATCTAAAGTAATCTCCAATTCTTATTCTTCTCGAGCCCCTCCAGGATCTTCTTCTTTTGGTTAGTGGGGAAATAGGTTGGATACATTAAAAGCAAAGGAAACACTACAGACATTAAGTAACTTAATCTAGTAGGTGTTGCAATTGATTTCTTCAAAATCTTAAATGGACCATTAGCCTACAGAGATAACATGTTTTGTCTTCAATGCAAAAATCATTCTCGATTAAAGTGAATCCATACTAAGTTTATTGGCTTATAAGAAAGAGCTCAATAGCCTCGATTACCAATCTCTTGTTGTCTTTGATTGAACTTGGTGACTTTCGTTGTCACATTTTGGTGTAGCTCCTATAGGTCTTAGGTTCGGATGATTCCATATTGACTTCCTTTAATAGTTATAGGGGCATCGATTAGATCCAGTGGAATAGTAAGACTAAGGCCATAGACAACCTCGAATGGAGTCTTCTTAGTAATGCTGTGGATGGTTTGGTTATATGCAAACTCTACAACTAGCAGATACATATCCTAATCCTTCAAGTTCTTTCTTACAATCTGTTTGAGTAAATTGCCTAATATTTTATTCACCACTTTAGTTTGGCCATCAAACTGAGGGTGATTCTTAAAGCTGAATATAAGTTTAGTTCTAAGTCTTCTTTAAAGAGTCTTCCAAAAATAGTTTAAAAATTTTATGTCCCGATCTGAAACAATAGTTTCAAACACTCCATATAGTCGGACAACTTCCTACAAAAACAACTCAGCAATATATAAATCATCGTTAATTTAATGGTATAAAATGAAGTGTGCTATTTTGCTGAAGTAATCCACTACAATAAATATAGAATCTTTTCTCTTAGATGTCTAGGGCAATCCTAGGACAGTCCATTCTGAGGTCAACTTAAGGTGAGATTAGTGTTGGCAAGGGCATATACCCTCTATGCGGTTCTCTTCTCACCTTATGTCTCTTGCATGTTTCATAACTACCAATTATCTTATAAACATCATTTGCCAAACCAAGCCAGTGAAAGTTTTCCTTTAACAAATTGGCAATCTCAGTCTCTCCAAAATGACTAAATAATCTACCATGAGCTTCTCGAACCAATAACTCACGCATGTTAAAGTTTTCCTTCAACAGATTGGCTATCTTGGTCTCTCCAAAATGACCAAATAATCCACTACTCTAAGCTTCCCTAACCAATAGCTCACTTATGGAACAATTTAGTGTGCATAGCCTTTAATCTTTAAACGAATAGTTATTCTTAAGGTAATATCCTCTAATAGCAACTCTTTCTTAGCACTGCTTAAGAATGAGACCAAAATGAGGGTCATGAGCATATTGCTCAATGACAAGTGAAAATCTTAGTAATTTTGTCTTTAAAGTGGTCAGCAAGGTTTGCCAACGTAATAGAGCATTGGCAACCACATTGGCGCTTCCTTTCTTGTGCTGGATTACATAGAAAAAACCTTTGCATAAACTCCAGCCACTTGGCTTACCTCTTTGAAAGTTTGTTCTTACTTCTAAGATGCCTTATTGATTCATAGTCATTGTAAATAACAAACTCTTGGGGTAGTAAGTAGCATTGCTAGATAGTAAGAGCTCAAAAAAGTGAGTACAACTCTTTCGTGTAGATAAAATAGTTCAATATAGCACCATTAAGCTTCACACTATAGTAGGCAACTGGTTGTCGTTCTTGAATTAGGATGGCACCAATCCTAATGCTTGATGCATCACATTCTAGCTCAAATAGCTTCTCAAAATCAAGTAGAGCTAGAACAAGGGTAGAGGTGAACTGCTCTTTGATCTCCTTGTAGCTTTACAGAGCTTGGTCATTCCATCTGAACCATTTACTCTTCTTGGCCAACTTAGTTAAGGAGCGATAATGGTATTGAAGTTTTTAAAGAATCACCTATAGAAAGAAGCAAGGCCATGAATGTTAATAGTTAGTTTTCACTCATATGATATACTTGTTCATTCGGCCGTCGACAAGCCAAATATTTTGAATCTCTTAGCATACCTCTGGAAAGATGATACACAGCATTTATGCCAAGTATCTTAAATCCATTCTTGGTTTGAATTTAAGCCTACGATGCAAACAGTTATCATAAGCACGGTTATATTACATAACTACTTGCTCTCCTTGATATCAAATCAAGAAGCTTTCACGTGTCTTAACAGTTACTTTGACAACTACCTTAGACATTATAGCCAGTTATAAATATGTGAAAGAAAACTTCATAAGATCTCTCTAACACTTTACTTACATACCTTTTATATAAAGTCATCCAACTAACTTAGGCATCGAGTGGCTGCACCAAACTGGCCCTAGTAATAAGCATTTCATTCTCTCTTGCAGGATTTTCCTTGATCCTAAAATTCCCCAACAACATTTGACACCATCTATTTTTTCCTAAACATACCCACTTGGCTAAAACAAGAGTATTTAAGAGTAAAAGTGCCAGCACTGCCTCCCAACACCTTAAAGGGGGGGGAGTTGGCATATTGATGAACAATGATTTACTAGGCTCGAGCAACTCTACCTCAACTTAGCCAAAGAAAACCAAGAATTAAACAAAAAACACGAGCAAGTCCTTAACCTCCTCTATAGTAATATTTACCCAAATCCGGCCTAAAACAAAGACCAAGGCGATTACGATGCTGAAAAAAGAGATGATTCCATTTATTCGCTCGAGTTGCAAAAAAAGCAAACTGAGAATATGATAGGACCTTTGACTCTTACTTTCAAAAGGAATGACAAAAGCAAACGATCGCAGTAGGTACACCATGCAGGTCCTTTACATGTCAATACCCCTATTACCTTAAGCAAACAATTCCAAATTAAAAAAGGTCTCTTTGTTCTAGAAATTTTGGAAGAAGTAATACCTTAGCACATAAAGTTGCTATAGTTTAAGACTTACGATGGAACAAAGGACCCCAAAGACTACTTAGAGAACTACCGTACATTGGACAAGTTGCATGGCTTGAGTGATGCAGTGGCCTATCAAGCTTTTCCTTCAACATTGAGGAATGCAGCCAGCATATGGTTCAAACATTTGAAACCACATACCATTTCTTATTTCGATGAACTAGTAAAAGTGTTCTTTCAACACTTCCTTGTAAGTAAACATCTTGTTAAGGACTCCTTAATCCTTAACACTATTAAACAAAAGTTCGAAGAGTCAATCGGGGACTATTTGGCTAGATTTATGGCCAAGATGGTCCAAATCCCAGAGCTGGATATGACTGTAGCCCTCAATGCCATAATTGATAGAGTCAAGCATCATGGAGACTTTTTCAAGTTTCTCATAAAGAACAAGACAAAAACTTTTGCTAAGTTTAAGGCTAAAGCTACCTCATACATTCAATAGGAAGACAACATAATGGCACGATGAGAAGCCGATCAGAGTAGAGGAGATGGAAAGAATGACAAGCGGAAAAGTGCAAAGGATAGACTTAGCATAGACAATGACTACAATTCAAATGTCGAGAGGAAGAGACTGAGGATCCCAACATTCTCATCTTCTCATCCCATACGTCAATCAATCATCTAATCTCAGATATTTTGATAGAGGTACGTAGGGATAGAGGTGTCCTCTAATGGCTGGAAAGAATGCGAGGGAATCTTCCAAGAAGAAATTTGAACAAGTACTGTGATTTCCATCATGACAATGGTCACGATATAGATAAGTGCATTAACTTAAGAATGAAATTAAAGATGCAATACAATACAAGCACCTTCGAAAATTTCTAGCACATGATGTCGAAAGAATCAAAAGACCATCTCAGAGTAGACGAAAGGAACAAGAGGATGACACTTAGCCAGCAATGGCCATGAGAGATGCAAGGGATGTTAATCCTAGCAGAGCACCTAGTGGAGTAATTAATACCATTGTCGGTAGATTTAGTATAGGCCAATCGAGTTCTTTGAACTCAATTAACACCAAGAATTACGTTTGCAATATTCATAGAAAAATGGTTATGATCAACAATACAATATCTTTTGGAGAAGAAGATTTTAAGGGTATCCAGAGGCTGAACGATGATGCACTCATCATCAATGCGAGAGTCGCCAACTTTAAAGTCAAGAAGATTCTTGTTGACATGGAGAGTTTGGCCGATATCATTTTTCAGCATGCCTTTGATCAAATGAGGCCCAAGATCAAAGCACAGCTATGGTCTTACAAATATGATCTCTTTGCCTTCAATAATCAACCCGTCTAAGTAGCTAGAGTTATCTCTTTGCTGATATAGATGGATGATGATGAGCATGTTGCAAAGGACAAAGTCGACTTTCTCATTGTCAAATGTTGGTCCCCTTACAACATGATAATGAGATAGCCATGCTAACATATTCAACATTGTCCCTTCAACTGCACATCTTAAGGCCAAGTTCCCTACTCCCATGGAGGTCGATATGTGTAGAGGGGATCAACAACTGGCATGGTCCTTATATATAAGGGCCTTGAGACGAGAGGAAGTATTTCAAGTTTAAACTTGTCTAGAAAGCAAGTCAATCAACATAAAGAATGCCGAGAATGATACTGAGGAAATTCCTTTAGGAAATGATCTCAAGAAGACAACAAGGATGGGAAAACCCTTGTCAATAGATGTCTAGCAAAGTCTGATTGACTTCTTGCAAGCAAATGTTTACGTGTTGCATGGCCACCTTTAGACACGCTGGGTATTCCGAGAGAAGTTATAGTACACAAGCTCTAAATTGACTTGAATGTGAAGGTGGTCCAATAGAAAAAGAGACATTTTACACCAGAGAGACAAGCAGTAATAGAAGAAGAGGTCTAGAAATTATTAAAGGCAAGGTTGATCTAAGAAGATCCTTATCTGACTTGGCTAGCAAATTTTGTGCTAGTCAAGAAGTCTAACAACAAGTAGTATATGTGCATAGACTTCACATATCTCAACAAGACCTGTCTCGAGGATTGTTTCCTACTGCCAAAAATTGATCAGATGGTAAATGTAGCAGTAGGACATGCGTTGCTTTCTTTTATAGACGCTTTCTATGGTTACAATCAAATCAAGATGGGTAAAGAAGATGAAGTCCACACATCTTTTGTTACTAATTTTGGAATGTACTATTATATGGTAATGCCCTTTAGGTTGAAGAACACTGGTGCCACATACTAGAGATTAGCAATGAAGATATTCAAATCTCAGATCCATAGGAATGTTGAAGTACATGTAAACAGACAACATGATTGTGAAGAGCATGAAGGAAGATCAACATCTTGTTGATCTGGGGGAGACTTTGCTACATTAAGGAGATATAACATGAAACTCAACCTACAGAAGTGTGTCTTAGGTACAACATCAGGAAAATTTCTTAGGTATATGGTTTTATGATGCGGTGTCGAGGATAATCTAAGAAAGATAAAGGCCATAAGGAATATGAATTCACCTCACATGGTCGAAGAGGTGTAGGAACTCATTAGGCAAATTGCTAACCTTAATAGATTTATGTCGAAAAGTGTAGCTAGGTACGTAGAATTCTTTAAAATTTTAAAGAATCCAAAAGAATTCAACTGGACCTACGATTACAAAAGAGCTTTCAACAAGCTTAAGGAATTTCTTGCGTTACCCCCAATACTCTTGACACCCATTCCTAAAGAAAATTTATACTTATATCTATCAGTCAACTGCTGAACACTATCTTCTATACTGGTCCGAATTGACGACAAAGAGTATCGACTTGTTTATTATGCAAGTCATGTTTTGCAAGGGCTAGAGCTTTGGTACACAAAGATTGAAAAGTATTAGTAGTGGTTCTCTTAGGGAGAATGTCGAAGCCATATTTTGAAACTCACTAGATTATTATTCTCACCAATCAACCATTACGGTAAGCATTGTAGCGGCCTAATTTCTCAGGGAGGATAATGAAATATGCCTTAGAGCTTAGTGCCCATAGTGTACAATATAAACCCAGAACAACACTAAAGGCCCAAGTACTGGTAGATTTTATAGCCAAATTCACTAGAGAGGAAGATTATGTGGAGATAGCTGAGAAACCTATCTAGTTTCTTTATGTCAATGGTCCTTTGACATGAGAAGGAAGTGGTGTAAGCCTAGTTCTTTAGGGCTCCTATAATGTCAAAGTTCATTACGCTTTGAAATTTGGATTCCCAGTCAGTAACAATGAAGTAAAGTATGAAGCTCTAATTGCTGGATTGAAACTAGCAAAAGAAATTGGTGTCGAGAAACTCGAAGTGTTCTTTGATTCCTAACGAATGGTAAATCAGGTCACCGAAAGTTACACAGCAAGAGAAGAAGAGATAAGAAAGTATCTATTGGTGGTACAAACACTTGCAAAAGAATTCCTATCTTTTTCCATTCACAAAACTCTGAGAAGTAAGAACATTGTTGCCGAGAAGTTCTCGAAGTTGGCTAGTATGGCATTCCCTAAGTTAAGCGAGAAACTTTTCATTAAGTTTCTTCCATAGAAAAGCTTATCTAGTCTCTTGTAGAGCTGTGAGTTAGCTCCTTGCCTAAGAGAAGAATCATGGATGGATTCCCTAGTGAATTATCTAAAAGATGGTACTCTCCCTGTAGCGACCCTAAGAGGAGCCTAGTAATATTGCCTATAATTTCCATATTACGTATGCACCCATGATAAGAAAATCGCCTTGCAAGTCAGAGATTGCAAGACTCTAAATAGTTATTCACTAGGGTCTTCAATTTTTGTTCATCGAATCATTATATAATATAAATAATTATGGATAACCATTTTTCCACAATTCCTCAAAACCACAGAGAATCGGTATCCCTTACCAAAATAGCGAAATAAGATAGACAATTCTAGAAAACTCTAAACTTATTAAAGATACTAAACTTAATTGAAATATTAGTCATTTTCCGAAGCATTCTGAAGTAACTACATAAGCTTTTCACCATATTGATTCAATGGTAGCACTCTGTACTCGATTCCTATCCCATTCCCAACTATCGATCAACCTGCAAGGAAAAGAACTATTGGGGTGTAAGATAATTACCCTCATCAATACCACATGGCAAAATTTATTAGATACACAATCATATGAATGCATGAACAATCAATATGCCAAATAACGCATGTAGTGACTTAGGAACTGCATACGACTTAGAATTACGCTCCCTATAGTCGAGGTTTGGAGATAATTAACCGACCTAAACCAAAATCTGAGTTCTAAACCTTAGGTTTTAATTCATTAGCACTATTGTGCTTAAGTCAAAACAAAACTAAGTATATATACACATATATGTACTTTCACTATCGAATAATAAATCATATTTTTAAAATCCTAAGTCTAGCGATGTGGTAGCCTTCGCAATCCAAAAACACACGCCCTAAGCAAAAGCTACAAGACTCGGCCCCTCACCGACGGTTGGCATCTCCCGACGCCTAGTAAGCCCATCAGCTTATAACAGAGACTCAATATATATGATGGCATAGCTAGTGCCCAATCCTGCAAGAAACTCGTATCCCTGTGAGTCCCTTCCCATCTTCTGCATGAAGCAGTAGTCGGTGTTATCCGTATGCAATATGGGGTATGCATGATTCATTTTGATTTCTTAATCGTATAAGTGATTAACTCGATTTCTAGGGTGATCAAACAATTTTATTCCATACAATTCACATGTATATATAATGTAAACAATTCCCATTATTATATATAATTATCAAGTCATCGCATTCATCCATAGATTCATACACATGCATTTCCCATTTCCCACAAGCATCCAAATTTATATATATAAGTTTAGGTGCATCTATTCTACAAGCAAAATCAAGTAAAGAGTCATTGAGAATTTACTCACTCTACCATGTAGGTCAATCAAAGTAATCCGAAGGTAAGTCGTCTCTATATACAGTGTCCCCTGGTCATTGAAATAATTTTCATAAGGAATTGAAACAAACTTAAGAAACTAAGTAATTTTCCTTAAGTTATATTCTTGACTAGTTTTCGTAATTTTTCCCGGTTTTTACCTAAAGTTCAATCGAGTATAACTTTTTCGTTTTAAATCCGATTTTTATGATCTTATAGTTAATCTTCATCATTTTCGAGTGTACTTTAACGTGATAAGGTTGTATTTTCAAAATGAGGTATACAATTCTATCCATAGGTCAGAACAGTAGCGTCCCTCATGTGTTGGAGTGTTTTTGGGCCTTGTATAGTAAATGAGCTTTTTGATAACTTGAGGAATCCTTTGGGCTTGGTCTTAATATTTTATTCTAAGCTTAAAATACTCCTTGAGATCAGATTTACAACTTTGATTTATATTTCTAAGGCTAACAACCACTTCTTAGGCTCTTTAGTGGGCTTAAGTTGTCAAATGGGCTTGTTTTTTGTTCAAACTAAAGTTAGTGACTTTGGTGGGCTTATGGGGCCTTAGGTGGATTTCTTATGGGCTTCAAAACAACCTTTCTTGATACTTTAAGGTGTTGATCATAATTTCATTGAAGGCCCAACTTAGAGTTCTAGGCTTGTTCTGAGAGTTTTAGGCTCGGTTTCGAGTTTTAGGCTTGTATGCTTACCATACTTGCTTTGGTTGATCCTTTCACTTTGTTCATTCACGTTCATCATATTTTTAAGCTTCTTTTTCCCACGTTCCAAATCTGTTCATGATGGTTTCAAGGGGTCCTCACTTGGTTTTTCAACTCGTTTCATCATTTCCTTAAGTTTAAGTGGTAAATTATGCACTTAGACTACTTGTGTCAAAATCTTAACTTAACTTTTTTTCCACAAGATGATTCCTTAACTTATGTTCCATACAAAGAATTAGAAGATCTTATATTTAATACAACTCTCATATCATAGCTCATGTCATATAAAGTTGGTTTCTTCATAAAACTTCATGTGATGGATTTTTCCTTAACTTAAGTTTAGATTTGAGCATGTTTAACTTAATGGAAACAAAATCAACATCTAAATGACTATGGAACCCTCAGGTCCAACATGCTCATCCTCCATTAAGGTTCTTATTTCAAGATTTTCTTAACTTAAAATCTTCCATTCAAAGCATTAAACAAATGTCTTTACAAAACACCAACTTTACATGCTCATGTTTCAACTTCATGTAAGGGTTTCATGGTTTGTTTCTTAAAACGATTTTTGGTGTTATAACAACTTAAACCTTACTCATATCTTCAAGAAATCAAAGTCTTCTAACATAAATACTAATCCACATATCACAAGAAACACTTACTCGTCCTTAAAGCAAAGTTTGGTGGTTGTGCACTAAGGTTCCACTTAAGCTCTTAACTTTGCTTCCTCCTTTTTGTCACCTTTTGGAACCTGAATCGTTTGGTCTTTTGGAATGGGATTTATGGAAGGTTCTAATGGTCTTAAAAGATCTTAGATGGTGAAAGAAAATGACACAAGAATAAAAGAAGAAGTTGCCGTGAGTGAAGCTTCAAAAATGGAAGAAAAGTTGATTTTGTAAGGTAAGGTTGTTTCTCCTTTTTATGTTTGTTTCAAAGGAGAGAAAGAATATGTGAAAGTGAAATTGAAAGTGAGAGAAATGATGGAGAGAGTGGCCGGTTGGAATTGGGAGAAAATGAGTGTTTAAATGTCTTGAAAGTCTTGTCTTGTAGCTTACACAAAGTCAACAATTGCAACTATTGATGATAAAAGCATTAAGGGGTAAATAGTGATGTGTAAGAGGAAGTGATTGATGGTTGAATGACAAGAGCATGGCCCCCCTTTCTTCCTTGTTTAGATCTACCATTTAAATTCTTTTTAGGCCATGGGGTGGTCTTGTCTCATTTATTAAAGTTAAGCTTACGAAATCTTGTGAAAAATTGTCCATATGTAGTATAAGTGAAGAGGTGATAAGGAGGTGATAAGGAAATTGTCTTATCACTAGATTTTGATAAGTTATCAATTGATAAATGATTCCAACTCTCAATTGATAAGTCATCTAAGGTGATTGGTTGGTTTATTTATTTATGTGTAAGGCTTATACATAAAGATAAGGGCATAGCCTTATAGGAAATTGTTTTAGGGTTTTTATCTTACATTGTTTTGCAATTTATGATTTGATTTTTGTAGAATTGAGAAAATTCTAAAGTTGAATGAAATTATTCGAATTAAATTACCGATGAATTATTTAGGGTTTCCTTAATGGTTTTAAGGTTTAGGGTTTTAAGTAACTTTAGAGCTTGCAGTTCTTCAAGCTCGGGTTTTATCGACAATTGGCTTTTGAATTGTAAAAATTTAATCCGTTTCTAAATATAAACTTAAGTTTTTGGTTTAGTTGATCTTTAGGAATATTTGGAAAGTACTCTTAATCAAGTCTTAGGCCCACTAAAAGTAGGGTTTACATTCCCTAACGATAAAAAAGAGGCACGAAAATTAGCTTACTAGGCTACGAACTATATGTTGATTAATGGTCAACTGTATAAGTGTAGCATATCTTAACCCTACCTTCGATGCCTTTCCCCAAGAGATGCCTAAAAGGTGTTATCTAAACTACATGGTGGCATATGCAGTAACTACGTAAAGGCGCAAATACTGTACATTCGAGCTCTATGACTTAGCTATTATTGGTTAACTATGAGAGAAGATGTAAAGGATGTTGTTTGGCAATGTCTTCAATGGCAGAAGCATGACTTGCCAAGTAATGTGACAACTATCGAGTTATATAGCTTGACTAACCCTTGGCCTTTCACTTAGTGGGGGCTAGACATCCTTAGACTCTTTCTAAAATCTACTACCTAGTGATAATTTATCATTGTCGCTATGGATTATTTACCAAATGAGCCAAGGCTAAGGTAGTGGTGAAGATCATCAAGTAGAAGGTGGAAGCATTTGTCTTTGGTTTCATTATATCAAGATTTGGAGTTCTTCACATGATAATTATAAATAATGGCCCATAGTTTGATAATAATAACTTCCAAGCATTTTGCGAGAAATAAGGCATTCACCTCAATTTTATGTCAATAGCACACCCTTAGACGAATGGATAAGTCAAAACTGTCAACAAGATCATATTACATGGCTTATAAAGAAAGGTAGATCAAGTTAGGGGGAGATAGGTAGATGAACTGTTGAATGTCCTACGATGATACAAAACCACTCATAGAACTGCAACAAGAGAGACACCATTTAAGTTAACATATGGAATAGAAGCCATGTCGTCAATTAAGCTACACTTGCCTAGTCTACGGATGCATAATTTTGATGTTATGCTTAATCAAGTTAGACTGATAGTAAATCTAGACACTATTGAGGAAATTCGAGACATTGCAATAGCTACGGCTACAATACACCAACATAGAACAGCAAGGTACTACAATTAGAAAGTGAAACACAAGGTTTTCTAACCTAGAGATCTGGTTTGTCATAAGATGGAAGCCATCGGTGTATGAGCGAGTTAAAGAAAGCTCGATACAAATTGGCTGGATCCTATCAAGATCCAAGAAGTCGTTGGTAAGGGGGCCTATCGACTAGAAAGGTTAGATGGATCTATCATCCCTCGAGCATGGAATACCGAGTATCTAAAATTTTATTTCAATTAATCTATTGGATGATTTCTGTCTTCACTCATTTTACGATAGCCAACATGTTTGTAAAATTATAGTACTTATTTATGAGCATTATATTTGAAGTCCCATTATGTTTGTTTTCGTCATGATTGCCAAATTAACGAGTTCTAGGCTACATGGCAAATGAACTAACCTAGGTTCTAGCCTAACGCGGTTAATGAACTATGCAAATTAACCTTACGACTGAATAATGTGGCTAGTCCATACCTCAAACGATTAACAGATAGTATAAAACGATGGGCATATGAAATAAAACATGCCGAAAGATAATTGGGCATGTGAAATAAAACATGTCGAAAGATAGTTAGGCATGTGAAATAAAACATGCCAAGAAACAAATAGCGTACGAAATAAAACAAGCTAAGTAACAATTAGGGTATGAAATAAAACATGCTGATGAATAAGAGCGTGAAGCAACATACATGCACCATACATACCGTGAAAGTGTAGTATGTGAAATTAAACGTATTGGAGATTTGTCAACTATTTTTGTGTAACAAGTGTCATAAGCACTTGGCATTTCCTTGAATATATTACAATTGATAATTACATGAAAATGTAATGTGCCAATACAATACAGTCCTATAGCCTATCCTTAGATTTAGCATAAGTGATTTTTAAATCAATGGCTAGGGCTTACTTGGAAATTAGGGTCTAAGAGTGGGCAACTTCTTCAGCAAAGGCTTCATTGTGACCTTGATTAATACTCTTAGCACCTATCTCGTTGCCTTCATCTTCATCGGTACTACTAACTTTTTCATCGACTTCAGTAAAGTCATGACAAGAGAGATCATAATCAAGATGAAGCTTCAAGACCTCTTCTCTTACCACTTGAATCCCCTCCAACAACTTCTTCCGTAGAAGCCTCTCGTATTGCCGACTGGGAGTAACTATATCGAGAGCCTCTTCAATTGATGGTCCTCTCCTCATAGTCTCCTCTAACTCGGTTGTACAGCTCTATAAGTTTGAGTAGTTGGTCTCTAACTCCTTTATCTTCATCCTAAGCTTATCTTTACAGTTACTCATCATTCAAATAGTTCAACCTAAGCCCTAGTACTCTTCTTCTTCTTTTGCAGCTCCTCTTTCAAGACTTCAAACTTTTTGTATTATTCTTCCATTTTAGCCTTTAGGCTAGAGATTTTATTAACGGCAAGGTCATGTACCAATTTCTCGACAATAAGTTATTCTTGGAGCTTTCTCACCTCTATCTCCACCCTTATCTTCGCATTCTTAACAGCAGCAATTTGGTCTTTCAATGCATTGTATGCATCCTCAACTCTCTACAACAAATTCATTTAACATAATCTGGAATGATTGGACATAACACATGGATTCAACTTAAGATATTACCTTCTTTGCCTCTTTGGTGGCCTCATCCAATGTTGTTAGAATATGGCTGCTCATCTAGAAAAGGGAATGTATGATAACTGGAATGAATTCGATATTAAAAGTAATCTTTATGGATACTCACATCATATAATTTGGCCACAATATGAGCCTTATTGCAATCGCCGACCCTATTGACACCCTTCTTAGCGATATCTCTATCTTTTGGAAGAATAATCCCTTCCATTTGAGATAAAGATTTCATCCTATCTCCCATGGCCAAGTCGGTATCCAAAATTTGGTGGCTCCAACAAGTAACGAAGTACTCACCAACGCCATTGTTAGGGATGAATTCGGCACTATTGATGCTGAGAGATTTCGATCGCATTACTACCTTTACCCTTTCTTCTAAGCCCCTAACTTTCTTGGTAAGTAGTTGGCCGGCTAATTCCTTCCTTAGTCTTTTATCAGTACTCGGTGCCACTTTAATTTATAGTGATGACCCTTCTGCAACAATGACTATTTGATCCTCCTCTCTGAGATGTGTCTCTCAACATTCATCATCCCTTGACTCAACAGAAGTTTAAATAATCTCGTCTGGAGGCTCCTCAAAACGAACCTCAATCGACAGTGTCTTCTTACTCTCCTTCCTCCTCTCAGTAGGATGACAGGTCTTCTACATGGCTGTCTACTTTGCTATGGCCTCCCTTGTGGCCTTCTTTACGATAACAGGCCGAGTAGTAGTCGTTGAGGTAGTGCCCTTTTGTACGCCTTAGATTTCTTAGCTTTGGCTTGAGCTAGTAGCTTGGTAGGATTCACCTCACCAACACCCATATCTACAATATGAGTAAACGAATTAATATAAAATCAGGAGAAAGATGAACTTACATTTTCCGTACCGAGCAAGGCTCAAAGGTAGCAATTCTCCCCCCAAGTCTTGAGAACAGCTTTCCTTATGGCTATACTAAATACGGCAATAACTCATTATCATACCTTCTTTCTAAGAAAAGATTGGGGCTCCATTTTCATATCGCTATATAATCTTCTCGGTGTCCTAGAAGAACATTTTGTTCTTCCTCCTCTCTTGAATTTTCTTAGTTGTTGTTGTATCATTCGATATCAGATCTATATCTTTTGTACAAATCGGCTTAGTCCATTAGGTATAGAAGTCCAAGTTCTCATAAGACACTATTGATACGAATTTGTCATGCCGCTTATGGATCTTAGATTCTAACCCATCCATGAACTTGTGGCCATGCCTTGCAGCTGTGAAGTACCACCCATCGAGCTACCTTCAAATGGTAAAGAAAAACCTAAATAGTTAAAGCATGGCCCTGTCCTCGAATTCTTCACAAACTATCTCAAAAGCTGATATGTATCCGGTGAGAACATACTTAGCATGACTCTGAAAAAGTTGAAGAAGCCTTGAACAAAAGCCGAGAAAGGGAAGCGCAGCCCAAAATTCAGATATTTCAATTATATGTAGAACTTATGCTCCCTTGGAAAGCATACTCTCTCCTCATCTCTCGGCCTCCTTAAGTTCCATGTTCCAAGAAGATCTCAGCAGTACTAGTTGTACTTTGTGACAAGAACTCTGTTGATAGAATTGGCGTTTCCAATAGGACAGTCGCGACGGTAGGCTATTGTGTTGTATAGATATCTTGCCGAAGACCTCCCTTCCTTATCCTTGCGATAATTATGCATAGGAAGCTTGTTAATCTAAGCAAGTTTACCCTACCTTACCTCCATATTATTGGCCAAACCGCCTAAAGAACATGCTGCCTTGCTCCTTATTTGGGGGGAAAAAGTAGCTTCAGTTTCCATTGCCTCGGAATTGGATTGAACAAGTCGACAAGCAATTTTATGAACCATACCTAAATGGTTGTACAAAATGAAATAACACAAGTTGAAGAATGTGAATTTAAAGATGAGAAGCAGAACAAAAGTTTAAGATGTAACTAGAGATATGAAATTTGATTATGAACAGTACCTTATATATGGACGATTCATCCTAATAAGTGCAAGTCTACTTTTGATAGTAATGATGCGCTAATTTGGTAATGGCACAGATTGTTAACACGTGTTTCATGACAGAAATCTGATGGCTAACAATTTTCTGACAATTATTAGGCCTGTAGCAAAATGATGACCTAAGCAACAGATGCATGGCTCTAATTTCTTGGTTTCTCGAACAAGCGGGAGTTTAGAAATTGTGACCTTTTGACTGGGATGTAATCCGTCCTACTTCCTATCTTACTTAGCATCAATCTAAAGAATCAATCCTCTACTTTGCCTCTAATGCAATATATATATGTCACTCCCCTTGTCGATTACTCGAATACGGGAGTTAGGGGGTAAATGTTGATAGTTAGTTTTCGCTCATCTGGCATACTCGTTCATTCGGCTACCGATAAGCTAAATATTTTGAATCTCTCAACATACCTCTAGAAAGATGACATATGGCATTTATGCTAAGTATCTTAAATCCGTTCCTAGTTTGAATTCAAGCCCATGGTGTGAACAATTATCATAAGCACAGTTATATTACATAATCGCTTGCTCTCCCTACGTATCAAGAAAGATGTTAAATCAAGAAGCTTCCATGTATCTTAACAGTTACTCCGACAACTACCTTAGATATTATAGCCAGCTATAAATATGGGAAAGAAAACTCCATAAGATCTCTCTAACACTTCACTCACATACTTTTTATACAAAGTCACCTAACTAACTTAGGCATTAGAGTGGCCATACTAAACTAGCCCCAGTACCAAGCATTTCATTCTCTTTTGCTGGATTTTCCTTGATCACATAATTCACCAATAAATAACATTCTTTAGCATCGACTACTTTAAGATAGCTTGGACCTTCTCCTCATCAATTTAGATTCCTTCCCTTGATACTACATATACATGAAAAACCACTTCACCCTGATAGAAGATATACTTCCTCAAGTTCCTAAATAACTTCTCAGCTTGTAAAATATCAAAAATTGCTCAAAGATATTGAACATGGTCATTCAAGTCAGTACTGTACACTAATATATCATCAAAGTATACAACCATACATCGTCCAATTAGAGGGCATATCACATAGTTCATAAGCCTCATAAATGTGCTCAGTGCATTAGTAAGTCCGAAAGGCATAACAAACCATTTGTAGAGACCATGCCTTATCTTGAAGGTAGTCGTCAATTCATCACCCAATCTCATGTAGATTTGGCAATAGCCACTTCACAAGTCAATCTTTGAAAATATCTTAATACCATGAAGCTCATCTAACATATCATCAAGCATAAGTATCAAATATCTATACTTAATAGTGATATGGTTAATTGCTTGGCTATTGATGCACTTATGCCATAAACCATCTTTCTTTAGGATGAATAAAGCTAGCATAGCACGAGGACTCATGCTCTCCCTTATATATCTTCTCTCTATGAGCTTATCCACTTGTCTTTTTAGCTCGATGGCCTACTTAGGGTTTATTCTATAGGCAGATCGATTCGATAGGGCGATGCTTGGTTACATTTCAATACAATGCTCTATGCTTTAAATGGGGGTAGTCCTTTAGGCACTCGATATGGGCTTGTGGATGAACACATGGATCCAATATCACGCATCACCAAAAGGAGGTAGATCTAAGCTACGAGATGGCTGAAAAAGTAAGTGATAATCGAGGGTGTATTAGGGTTCCTGTGCACTGACAATGGATATGATGCACCAATGCCTCACACGAGCTGAGGTTACACTTGATATGACGTACAAATATAGCTGAAGGTCGCTTGCCATTAGTCCATGCTTGAATATACTAAGTAAGAGTAGCTCAAAAGTAAGCTAATGGACACTTATCTCAAGAGAGGGTAAAAAAAAATGTTCAATATATTCTTCTATACATTCTCTTGCAGTTGTTATATTATGTGATTATTTATAGTACCCTGTTAGGGCAAGTTCTATATTACAAATAATTACAAAAAAGAAGCCCTATTTGCTAACTAAAAGGAAAATTATTTATAGGGAAAGCATGAGATCGTACGCAACAAATGTCCTTAGTCAAGAAGGACAGTATAGTTATCAGAAAGGATAGTGTGCACACATTTTTACTCTACAATTCTAACAATATTGTGAGCTAAGCAAGGGTAGGCCTCTGTTTAAGTCTATTTGGCATCAGAAGTTTAACACCCTGATTGTCAAAGCTAGATTGGGGATGGTTCATAGACAACTTACAGTTGGCTCAACCTTAGATGGTCGACTCTTGACAGTTATCAGCTCGGCCTTGACACTGTGGAGATTGCTATATTCAAATTTAGCACATGGACTAGTGCATAGCGGAGGATTCAGTTCAACTCATCGGTTGGTGACCTTGACAACACCTTAGATAGCATAGAAAGTGAAGTAGCTTAATAGATCGGGCTGAGGTAAGCATTGCTCCTTAGCATTTAACTTACCTCGGACAGCTCGATGGATCACCTAAGAGAGCCCTTAGGCTCAGGATCATATAATTGGTCTTTGATCCTTATCATCCCCTCCGAGTTGTTTAAGATTTAGGATCAAATCTGGTTCAAGTCTAGGTTGCTCATCTTCAGAATTTTAAGGTTGGAGGTTAGCAATGTTAAAGGAGTTTAAGACCCAATATCCTTTGGGCAATTCAATCCTATAGGCATTAAGGTTGATCTTTTCAAGCACTTTGAAAGGTTTGTTGGCCTTGGGAGATAACTTACTCCACCTTAAGTTTAGGAATCATTCTTTGTTGAGGTGTATCCAAACCAAATCGCCTAGTTGAAATACTCTCTTCCTCTATCTTCGGCTTTGCTTCTCAAGCTTAATATTAACTTGATCCAATTGCTCTACAACCTTCCAGTGCATGGCTTTGATAGCCTCAACTCTCTCAACGGCTGGCTGGTCATCATCAAGCATCAGTTAGGGCACTTGGTCTAATGGCAGCTCGAGGTTGAACCCATAGGTGACCTTGAATGGAGACATGGTTGTTACATTGTAGGCGGTCCTATTGTAGGTGAACTTAATGATTGGTAGGCATAAATCCTAATTGGCCGTATTTCATCCAACAGCAACTCGTAGCAAAGTTCCTACAGTTCTGTTGACAAATTTTGTCTATTAATTGATTTATACATGGTAGGATGTGTTGTAAGGTACCTTGGTTCCCATTTGCCTCTATAACATCCTCCAAAAGTGGCTCATGAACTTGGGGTCTTGGTCTGTAATAATGGTCCTGGGAATTTCCGTACAACTTGATTACTTCCTACATGAAAGGAAAAGAGATAATCGAAGTGTCGTTAGTTTTAAAATAGGGCACAATATATGCCATCTTGCTAAATCGATTCACAACTACCATGATGGAGATTGGCAAGGGTTAGTAGTATCCTTGCTCGGCTTGACTCTTCGCTTCAGGGTAAGTCGCACACTTTTCCAACATGGACCAGACATCTCTCTTCATCCTTGGCCAAAAGAATCTAGAAGATAGTACTTCATAAGTTTGGCACTGACTAAAGTGTCTTGTCAATCCCTCTCCATACGCCTCATGCACTAGCAGTTCTTGCATGGAATAAGTTAGGATACATAGCCTTCTCTTCCTAAATAAGTATTTGTCCTCTATGTAATAGACATCCAGTGTTCGTCCTTCCTCATAACTGGCATAGATAGGACCAAAGTATGGGCCCTCAACATATAAATTCTTGATGGTTGAAAAACCAAATAGCCTCTTTTGTAGCTTGGTTAGGAAGGTATGTCATCTCGATAGGGCATTGGCTACTACATTGTTCTTCCCATTCTTGTATTTTACAACATAAGAAAAACGCTCCATGAACTCAACCCACTTGGCTTGTCTTCGAGAAAACTTCGGTTAGCTCTTTAGATATCTCAAGGATTCATGATCGGTGTAAATCACAAATTCCTTGGGCAGCAAATAATGTTGCCATATCGTTAGGGCTTGGATTAAGGAGTACAAGTCCTTATTGTAGACAAAATAGTTAAGTGTGGCTCCTCAAAGTTTCTCGCTAAAGTAAGCAATAGGTCGGCCTTCTTGCATCAACATAGCACCTATGCCTAGTCTAGATGCATCATACCTTACTTCAAATAACTTATCGAAGCTTAGTAGAGTTAAGACAGGGGCTATAGTTAACTTTTCCTTCACATCCTAAAAACTCCTCCTCTCTTTCTCACCCCATCTGAATTCAACATTCTTCTTTGAGAGTTCGGTGTCGATGATAAAATGACACTAGGCTATGGAAACTTCTCACATTGGTAGAATAGGTCTGTTAAGGTCAATCTATGATCACTCTTATCTTCTCTTCATCAATCTGGATGCCACCTTCACTCATAACAAAACTTAAGAAGGTTACCTCGAAATTGAAAAAGTTACACTTCTTCAGATTGGTGTAGAGCTGCTCAACTTGGAGTTTTGCAAGCACTTGTCGGAGATGCTTTCGATGAGCTTCCAGGTTAGGACTATATAATAGAATGTCATCAAAATAAACCATGACAAACCTTCTTAGTAATTCTTAGATTACATGATTCATAAGTTGCATGAATGTGCTTGGCACATTGGATAGCCCAAATGGCATGACAAGTCATTTATGTAAACCATATCGTGTCTTGAAGGTAGTCTTCTACTCATTGCCTTCATGCATTCGAATTTGATGGTACTCAGCTTTGAGGTCAATCTTGGAGAACGCTCTTACTCCAGTCAATTCGTCTAATATGTCATTAAGCTTAGGTATGGGATACTTATATTTGATGGTGATTCGATTGATCACTTGGCTATCTACACATATCTTCTAAGACCCATCTGTCTTTGACACCAATAAGGCTGGTATAGCATAAGGGCTTAAGGACTCATGCACATACCCCTTCTTCATCAACTCATCCACTTGCCTCTATAGTTTAAGGCCTGTTCAGGATTCAACCTATAGGCAGGCTTACTTGGCAATGGCTCCTAGCTGTAAGTTGATCGCATGCTTGACGCCTCGGTTTGGGAGTAGACCGTTTGACAGCTCTTTCAAAAGTAAATCGGCAAATTCCTCTAATAGCATTTTTACTTTAATTAGTAGCTCTTCCTCCCTAGGTCTCATCTCTAGAAGCCTCCGTACAAGCAGATAGGTCAATCCCTCAAGCTCCATCTCTCTTTTTAGTTCAACTTGAGTCAATACCAAAGCCTCCTTCTTTAGTGCTCAACTTAGTTGTGACTACATGACCTTCACTTGCTTGGTAGTCATAGGACTCAATTTCAACCTTCTTCCTTCATGCTCCATAGAACATATGTTCCTCCTACCATCATACATAACCACTTGGTTAAACGCCCATCGTTGTCTAAGTAGAATGTAGGACGTACTCATGGGCAGCACATCATAAAGCACTTCATCTCAATACTTGCCAATGCAGATTGGCATAGACACTTGTTTATTCACTTGTAAGGCTCCCTCATCACTAAGCCAATGAAGCTTGTAAGGTTTCAGGTAAGGTATGGTCGACAATTTTAACTACTGGACCATAAATACAGAGGCTGCATTGGTACAGCTCCTACTATTAACAATCAATACGTACAATGAGTCATTGTCCTCCTCAACACTAGAGCGGTCGACATGAAGTTACCTTCCTCGCTATAGATAACTTCCTCCTTAGATAGCTCAGCCTATCCATCCTCCTTCAACTCCTCTCTTTCTTATCAGTACTATCAACATCAACGGTCGGTGCCTCACCTTTGATCACCATTGTTCGCCTGTTCGAACACTGAGCAATCATGTGTGTAATTACTTAGCATTTGAAACACTTGATCTTACTCGTCTTCCTCTCTAAACTCTAGGCTTTTTCAAACTTCCTCAAGGGTTCCTTTTCTACTACTCGAGTAATCTGAGTAGGTTGGGCTTCAATGGCCTTGATTCATTCCATTTGCACAAGTTTCCTCAAAACAGGTTGGTTACTGCCAGGACGGCTGGCGGGTGGTTAAAATCTTCTTATTCAATGCCTTTCTGTCCTCTAGGTGGCTCCAATTACATCATCAAGCGTTCTAATGTCTAGGGTTTCCTAGACATACTTAATCTCATACTTTAACCTACCAATGAATTAAGATATAATTCTATCTTTTAGTTCTACGACTTCACAATGGATCATTAACATTTGGAATTTCCTAATGTAAGCATCTACACTCAATCCTCCTTGTCTCAGTTCTTACAGTCTTTTGAAGGCATCCTAAAAATAATAGCTTAGCATAAACCTTCTCTGCATAACTCTCTTCATTTCATCCCAACTCTTAATCTCTAGTTCTCCTTCCCTTCTTTTGGTAGCTTACAAGTTCTTCCACCATAAGGCAGCATAACCAATGAACTCCAATACAACAAGTCTAACTTTTGTGTTATCCGGCACTTCAGGGCATTTAAACTGCTTTTCTATCTTATCTACCTAATCTAGGTAGTCCTCAGCATCTCTAAAGGCTCGTGCATTTCTTTCCTCAAGCTTGTAGTACTCCTCTACCTTGTCATCTCCTTCTACTTTTTCCTCAATCTCTTTAAGTGTTAGCCTTTGTCTAACGTCCCTACCAACTTCTTCAACACGGGAAGGTCGACTTAAGGCATTAACTTGACCAAACTAACCGTTGCCTCATCCTTGCTATCCGCATTCCCTAGTGGGGCTATTTCTAGTTTTCTGCTTATCTTCTTAGATAATAGTCACCAGACTAGCTACCAAGTCGGTAAGGCTATCTAAGCGATCACCTACTTATTGAGGTGCGAAGCTTCCTTCCTATCCTTAGCCATGTCGAGTACCACATTCTTGGTTTCCTAAAGTTCCTTAAGCATTAGAATCTGACATAACTGGTTACTTTACAATGACAATTATACAATAGACAAATAGTCAACCACATTCTATTTTACGTATTGAAAATAGGGGAAAACATAGCACAAAACACTTTTCAACTACTAAACTTCAAAGCTAACAATAGAACTATTATCTCACGGGAGTGAACACAGTAGCAGAATCCAGCTTCTAACATAACTAAGCTTTGATACCAAGATAATATAGGCTCGTGGATGAACATATGGACCCAATATCACATGTCACCAAAAGGAAGTGGATCTAAGCCGCGAGATGGCTCAAAAAGGAAATGATAGTCGAGGGTGGGTAGGGGTTCCTGTGCACCAACAATGGATGTGATGCACCAACACCTCATACAAGCTGAGGTCACACTTAATATGACGTATAAGTGTGGCCGAAGATTACTCGCAACTAGTCCACACTCAAATAGGCTAGATAAGAGTAGCTAAAGAGTAAGCAAGGGGACACTTAGCTCAAGAGAGGGTAAAAAATAAATAAATTCCAATGTATTCTTCTATATATTCTCTTACGTCTATTACATTATGTGATTATTTATAGTACCCTATTAGGGCAAGTTCTATGTTATAGAAAATTACAAAAATGAAGCCCTATTTGCTAAATAAAAGGAAAATTATTTACAAGGAAAGCATGAAATTGTGCGCAGCAAATGTCCTTTATTAGAAAGGATAGTACTAGTTGCCTAAAAGGATAGTACGTGGGCATTTTTACTCTATGATTTTGACAATATTGTGAGTTGAGCAAGGGGTGCCTTTATTCAAGTTTGTTCAGCAACAGAAGTTTAGTATCTTGACTGTTGGGGTTGGACTAGGGTTGGTTCAAGGATGGCTCATAGTCGGGTCAACCTTAGATGGTTAGTTCCTAATAGTTATCAACTTGGCCTTGACATCATAGAGATTGTTGTATTCAAATTTCGTGCCTAGATTAGTATATAGTAGAAGGTTTGGTTCGGCATAAAAGCTAGTCACCTTAGCAACACCTTGGATAGTATGGAGAGTAAAGTAGCTCAGTAGATCAAATTAGGGCAAGTACTACTCCTTAGCGCTTAACTCACCTTGGACAGCTCGGCGGACCACCTAAGAGAGCCCTTGAGCTCGAGAGCATGTAATCAGTTTTTTATCACTATCGGCACCCTTCAAGAAACATGTTGAAAAATCCATCTATTAAGCTTCGGATCTCTTCTAGGACTCTTTAATCCCTAGTAATCTCCTAATCAATAGAAACATAGGCTCGTTGGCCTTCTTAGTAACCTAGAGCTCTCTTTGACTTATCACTAGGACTTTTTTCTTATTAGGTTGGGTGAGCTGTAATGGGTTTCATTCATTAGGGTTAGTGTCATGGGTTAAAATACAATCTTCTTTCTATCCTTAACAAAGGCATAGGTGTTCTTGTATTCATCGTGATTAACATGTCGGTCGAACAACTAAGGTATTCCAAGCAACAAATGCTAAGCTCTCATGGGGATGACATTACAGACTACTACATTCCTAACACTAAACGGTACAATTACCTATTTAGTCTCGTATAGAACACCCTTATCATGAAGCTAATGTAGCATGTAAGGTCGGGGGTAGTTTGAGGTTAATAGACCTAACCTCTGCACAAAAGACTATGTAATGACGTTAGTGCAACTTCCTTCATCCACTATAATGGTGCATAGCTGTACCTTGATGGTATACTTCATATGGAATAGATTTTCTCTCTAGTCTTCTTCGAAAGTCAGTAAGGAGCCTAATACTCACCTTAGCACTAAGGTCATTACTTCTCCTTAGTCGGCATAAACATAGGTCTCCTCTTCTTCCTCAGCTTCATCCTTTCCAATATCCATCTTTTTGGGTTTACTTTCATTGGTGTTATCGACTACATCTCCTCGAAGCACCATGATACGCCAAATTAGATACTCAGAAACCATGTGTCCAAAACCTAGGCATTTGAAGCACTTCACCTCACTCATTTTCCGTCCGGAGGTCTATCCCCTCTCATATGTCCACAAGGTCAACCTAATCTTTGTTCAGCTCAGCCAGCCTATTTAGTTTCATTATCCTACTTAATTATTGTCAGTTCGGTCATTTTTCTCCTCAACTCAGTATGGCCTCATCAGCTCAACTTGAATGGGCATGTGCGAAATAAAGGTTTGGGAAAATGTTGGTCCAAGTTGGCTCGAAGCATTTTTTCTCTATTTCCAACCCTCTGTGCTATCTTAATTACCTCTTCTAATGTATAAAACCTTTGTATTTTCATAATGTTGCGAATATTGTATTTGAGCTCAAAAATGAACCTCGATACTATGCAAGCCTCTAGTTCTTCCATGTTAACTCGAATCACAAGCATTTAGAATTTTCTCACATAGTCATCAATAAAGTGGCCTCTTTGGTAAAGTTCCTATAACTTTGCAAATATATCCTATAAGTTGGTCTCAAGAGCAAATCTACCCCTCAATAACCTCTTCATCTCATCCCAGGTCCTTACTCCTTATCTTTCATCCCTTACTCTAGTTGCATTCAAATTTTTCCACTACATAATAGCATACCAAGTAAACTCTAATGCAAATGGTTAGACCTTGATAGCATCTATATATCCATAGCAATCAAAGATCATCTCGACCTTCTCTTCTCATTCCAAATATTCATTTGCATCTCCACTTCCACTGAAAATGGGATTTGGACCTTAAAATTATCAAGTCCCTAAGGAGCTCAACATCCTCGTTCTCACACTTAGTAGTATTCAGCTTCTTCTTCCTCTCTATCAGTCTCCACATCTACTTCCTAATCATCTTCTTATATTTCTTCTAACTCTAGCCTTAATCTAGCAGCTTAGTCTACAACTCCTCTAGCTTACTAGGGTTAGGTCGACCATCTTGGCTATATTGTCTCTTTAGAACATTTTCAAGTAGGTTATGATGTGGTACACCTTAGGGCTATTATCTATTAACTTACATCATGATGACTAGGCTCTCAACAAGATTGTAGAGTCTATCAAGTTTATCATCAATTGACCCAAGAGTGTTATTAACATTATGATCATGACTAGGTTGGGCACCACTACTCTGGTCAACAATAACACCCTGAATACTCGAATCCGACATGGTATAATACTTCTCGAACAAATTAAAAATACAATACATAGAAAACACTACTACCTTACTAACTAAAAATTCAACTAACACGCTCTAACAACTTCAACACCTAATATTCACTTGAATAGGAAAAAAATTAACTTGCTTTATTTTCACAATGAAAAGCGGGGTAAAATAGAGTAATAATAGATACTATACTTACCAACATACAAATCTTCACTATATAGTTTACGACTCCAAACTTACTCCACATGAACATATTGTAGTAGCAATAGGAGGAACATAACAGCTACTACCAGCAAACTTGAACCAAAATTTCATCACACACTCCCTCTTGGAACCATAGTTTGATACCAATGAAGTTAATGCATCTCCAGGGTCAGATATACGAAGGAACACCACAACAAAGTGAACTAAAATAAAGTAAAGAAAGACTAGCAAAGTTTGGGTAAGTACTGACTAGATATGATACACCAATGGATCTTACTTCACCTACAATCTGTTGGATGTGACTTACCAATCCAAATTATAGGGTCACTCATTGCTACTCCTTGCTAAAGGTAATAAATAAGAGTTAAGGGTAAATAAAAACACTAAGGTTGCTTAAAAGGAAAACTTATATATTTTGATAATCAAAAGGTGTGGGTTTACTTACAACAAATGGGGTTTATATACTAGCCCCACTAGGGTTACAAGCATACATGAAAAAGACAAAAGGATCATTGATAATTAGGATACATGAATGATACTAAAATAAGGTAAAAGAGATAAAGAATATTTTGTATGAAAATGTAAATAATCCTTCCGGAATGTTGTGCTAGAAGACACGTGTTACATGATGGTTAGTCACTTTGAAATATAGTACAATTTAGACAAAATGAAGGAAAGAAAAAAGGGTATGTGGCTAGAGCCGACCTGATCTAGATTAAGTCGGTCCTTAGCCAATCAGCTACTAATGAATACTCACCTTGAACTAGGGCGGATGCTGGTCGGTTCAAGAGCTCGACTTTAGATGGTTGTTAAGGCTAGTATGCTTGAATGTCGTCAAAGCTATGGTACGACTGCTTAGTAGGTAGGCATGTTTGCTTGAAGGGTCAGTACGTATGCTCGACAGCTCTTGAGACAATGTTAGTGCATGAGAGAGCTTAGTGCTCAAGTTGATAGTAGAGTAAATCATAGAGGTCGAAATAGGAATTTTTGTCTTCAATGGGGTTACAAGATATTATTCTCCTCGTAAGTCCTTGGAGTCTTTTAGCTCGGCTGCACATGACCAATCCGGATGATTGATTCCTATCAACTTATCTATGGATAAGGATTGGAAGTGTGATGGATTGAAGAAATAAGGCGTTTATGTAGATTTAATGGATTGAAGTAAGGATGGATATAAAATGTAATGCATGTCTAGGAGTGTGAATCAAGGCTATTTCATGAGAATAGATGAAACATGTGTAAGGCAACATAGATTGAAGTTTTTAATGAAGAGCCTTAGAAAAAGTACCTAACAACTTAATAAATTCAAGTTAGCGTTGAGAAAAGTATCATAGTATAATTGTGAAAAATTACGCATTAAAGGAAATTAACAGAAGATTTGAGTACATATGATAAGTGGAATCAAGAAAGAAATGGGTTGAATTATGTTCTATGATCAAGAAACTTGGTAAAGGTAACGAATGTTGTAATGAAAATGTATGTTTAGAGGTATCTATAGTAGCTAGATATCCTCAGGGAAAAGAATAATGCCCTTATATGGTAAAAATAGGTTATGAAATGGGTAGTACAGTATTAACCATGGTCATGAGAAGGGAAGTAAATAAATGATGTATGAGGTATAGCTAAACTAGTATGGAATGACATTCTTTATGTGCACCTTTACACACATGATTAAGCAAGAAAAAAATGGAAAATCTATGTTTCTCTTATCAAATTCCTTGACTATTATGACTCTTATGTCCCCTATGTCAAGTTTTTACTTTTTTCTATTGATCCAATTTTGTTGTGTCAATTGTAAGATCAGTAACTAGTTAATGCTTTTGTATGTCTTATCAATCAAAGAGTTGTAGCAGTCATGTCAAATTCAAAATCAAATCTAGTTGGATCATGTCATTCTCTATCTCATTTGAGTCTAAGTCAATGAAAAGTTTTAATGTGCTAGACTCAAACCTAATACCATATGTGTGCTAGCCATATGAAGTACTTAAGCCTTTAGCTATGATGAAAGTGTGATAATTAGAGAGTTAAAAAAAAGTAAACATAAGGGAATAAACTAGTCATATGTACACTTATACAACAATATTATTATGATTAACCTTGAAATAAGGTATGTGCCAAGTGGTAAGAACTAAGCCAAAGGGTATCTGAAGGTGGAAACCTAACTAAAGTAAGGGTTAGATGATGGTTCAAAACTTAAGGAACCCTGACCTTCACATGACTTAGATCTTGGGTGAGAAGGTACATGAAGTAGGGGTTGAGCATGAAATAATATAGAATTTCAACAATTTATCAACTTAGAAATAACACATATAATACCAAACAAATCTACTGTACTTTCACAACTGATGTTACTACTAATGACATTAAGTAAACTATCAAGACTGACAATGTAGACAATACATTAAAAGTAATTTTTCTAGGAATTCTAAAGGTAATTTCACTACGAAGACATGTTCGACTCATAAAGCTACAAAATATAAAATAGAATAAAGATACAAGTGATGGCTATCAACCCCTATAGAACTTAGTTTATTAGATGTTCAAGTTAATCAAAGAAATGAAATAAGGATCAAGTAGAGGCATCAATTGAAATAATGGTCATAGAATAGCTTAGAAACTTTCTAATCTTGATGTGAGAAGAATAATAAATGATGGTCAAAAGTAAATTGTGGATAGTAAGGTGATAAATATGTGTTCAAACAAGAAAGAGGTTTGACAAGAGCAATAGACCAGTTGCAACAAAGAAACAAGTCAAATTAAAAGGAATTAGTGAAAGACAAGGGAAGTAGAAGATATAAGTTAATTGAAAATCAAGATTAACTTAACCATGATAAGAATTGACGTGTAAAAGGTAATGTAGAATGTAAAGTAGCTCGCACCTTTAGTGACTATGTTAAGTTACCAATACATAGAAGTTGAGGCAAAAGATAAAAATTTGCTTTATTACTATAAGTATGAGGCTTAAAGATTAAGGAAAAAGGTATTAGTAATATGGGGAACTATTAGAGAGTTTGTAAAGTGATGAGTTTATTGAGGTTCTAACCTTGATATAAGTTGATTATTGTGAAGTGATGTGAAAATCAAAGTTGCAAAGCAAAAGTTTGCTTGTAGAATTGGAACCAACCATTTCTAGAATGTGAAGTTTCAAGGACAAATTTTTTGTAATGGAGGTAGAATGTAAGTTCATAGTCTTCAACTAGCTGTTGTGAAATTAGACTAAGTTATATGCTTAATAAATGTAAAATTTAGAAAGTGTAGCTTGGCAAGTAAGGAAATAATGTGGTCATGGGTAACACGAGTCACAAGTACTTGCATGCAATGTGACCTTAGTTGTTAAGAATCAATGAATTTAAGATTTTCGAAAAATGTTCTTAAATTGAATTAAGTTTTAATAAAAGGTCATAAAAGTTAAAAGAAGAGTCTTAGTAAAATTTATTTTCAAAATAAAGTATAAAGAATATTTAATTTAATAAAAGAGTAGCTTTATCGGTAATATTTACTTATATCAAGAACTTAAAATCTATGCTTTCAAACTTAACGAGACCATAGAGATAAATTACATAACTAATGAAAATAATAATTTAAGTCAAATCAAAAGTGAAATAATTATACAAGTACCAAATGTATGTGGATATATCTCAAAACTATGAAATAATAATAGATAATATACTTAAATATGTATATATATGTAAAAGGTAACAATTAAATTAAATAAAATAAGTGACAAACCAATAAGGTCACTTGGAGAGATAATTTTTATGGACAAGGGGGTTTGGCACTAAGCTAGGATTAGTCCAGTTAAGTGTATCGCAAATGGAGTAAGCATGCAAAAATTATATAAGTGACATGTAATCTACTAAACAAAATTCCTCTAGCTATAACAATCTATGCTAAGTACATTCTTCAACTCTTTTGATGTTTTTAGAGAGAGAATGTGAAATAGGAAAAATGTGAAAGCTTGAGAAATGAGAAATCAAAGCAAGAACAAAAATTGGAAGAAAATTTGTGTAAAGTTGGTGTTTTAGGAGTTTGAGGATCTAGGCACAATCTAAAAGGGGATCACCACTACTACTTGAAGGATGAGCCCATATGTAGTCGATCCAACATAACCTTGCAGCCAAAAAAATATAATACTGGTAGGTACTCCATTTTCTTTGAGTTTCAATTAAATTATAAAAATTTCAAATGTTGCTAAAACATTATGAAACTTAGTACTCTTAGGTATTTTAGCATGTAGAATCTAAAAATAAAATCAAATTTTTGAGACTCAAAATGTTTATTTAGTTTCCTTGAGAAATTATGCCTTCAAAACAAAATTTATATCATATTTTTAATAAGCTAAATGATGTAGTTTTGATGGACTGTTTACTTCAAGACCCCCTACATAATCTCGTCTCAAGGACTTGCAAGGTCTTGTAAGAAGAATGCAATCTTCCCAACTTACCTAAGATGAGCTCCAATATTAGGAAGACTTGTTGTTGAACTCTTTATGTGCTAGATTATATGCACCCTACCTTGCTCTACTACCAGCACAAATTTCGAGTACCCAATTCCTCCCAATATGGCTGACTTGCCTAATGCTAAGGCCCTTGAATCTAACCTCTAAATCCTTCTCTACTGACCTATTCTTGCATTTAACTAGCTCAACTCCAACACCTCATGCCCTCAGCATAAATTCAATGGCAACACACCACCTATCCTAGCTTTTTCTGACATTTATACTATATTCTCCTTTTATCTTTTGTCCTATTTACCCTTTTTAGCATTGCACTAGGTTTCTTTACATTATATTACCCTTTATGTAATTTCATGCATTTCTTTGTAACCCTAAGAGCTTACTATGAATAGCCTATATCCTTTGTAGCCAAAATTATCTTATCTTGTTGCTAACGAATATTCTCTTATCTTCTTATGAGAAAACCTCTGCGAGTACATAACTTGCACCCTTATCTAATCTTATTAAGTAGCTAAAGGTTAGTAGCAAATAGACCTTAGTTCTTTTCTTGTGTGTAATATTAAGTAGAGACTAAGTCATGTAGTGTTTATTGGCATGTCATATCCGATGATTAGCTTCACAAAGCTATTGGAACATTGGACCAATACATTTCATGCTTCCTTTGATATTTTAAAGAACCCATTCTACTTCCCCAAAGTATAACCTTATGATAACTGAGCTCCAAGGTGCATCATATTATCTTGGTATAAAAGCTTGAGGTTACGATCAAGAGCTAAGTGTTTGTAGTGACTAGTTTATTGTGAGTAATATACATACTCTAATATACTCTGTTTTCTCTACTTTGAAACAAAGCAAGTTGTTGAAGTTGCTATGCGATATAGTATTTAGTAGTATTGTGTAGAATCTTTTGTTGGGTTATGAACTTGTTGAAACTTTGTTGTGAGAATGTCGAATCTTAGTGTATAAGGAGAGATTGCCAATGTTGAGAGTGATGTGCATGGCTATGGTCGTGTTGAACAACAAACTCCTCGCACTATAGAAAAATAGATATAGAACTTCACCACCATCGTAACCAACTTGGCTATGTTTGTGCTATAACTAGTGGAAACTCAACCACAAGAAGGGAATGCTGAGCATGGTTGAGGTATGCAATATAAGTTGAGAGGTTAAGGTATAGAAATCCAAGCTCTTAATGCTATGAATGCACCACAAGCGTGACCTAACAATGTTGAAGGACTCACTCAATAAAGACTAAAGTTAGAGGAAGTTGAAGAAGAAGAAGAGGATGAACGTTTCTTGAGTTTGATGAGCAAGAGCTTAAGCACCTCGAAGAACAAGAAACATTAAAATACAAGTTCTAAGCTTCTTTGGAACAAGATGTGTAGAAGAGTATGTGGATAAGGAAGAGAAGGTAGAGAAAATTTTTTACTTCTATGACTATGAAGATGCTGTCCGAATTCAAGTTACTACTTTAGAGTTTTCTAGGTACGTAGCAATGTAGTGGAAGAAATTGCAAACCATATGCTGGCAAGCACGACGTTAGATCATAACCTGGAATGGGATGAAGCGAGTCTTAAGGAATAGTTTTGTCCCTGAACACTATGAGTAGGATACTTTCCAACATCTTTAAGAGCTTAAGCAGAGCATCTAATTTTTAGATGAGTATGTTTGTGAATTTCAATTATTGATGATTTGATGTGATGTTAATGAGCCAAAAGCATGAACCATCGTGAGATTCATATCTAGCTTGCGATGTGGTGGATGTATAGAGAATAAGGACTTTAGATGAGACAATATGAATTGCCTAGTGAGTAGAATGGCAAAAGCGAATTCAGCTCAGCTAAGCTCAACCTGCCTATCCTAGTATGCCGAACCGACCTATATGTGGCTAAGCTCTAAGTAGATCTAATGATGGCTGAGGTAAAGCTAAGGTTAAGGAACCTAAGGTCAAGATGGACTAAGGTTAGAGCTTAGGATGGAAGATTAGGGAAATTAAATGTTTCGAATGTCTTGGCTATAAACATGTTGCTAACCAATGTTTAAGCCAACGTGTGATGATCATAAAGGTGAACCCCATAGATTGAGGTGGAGCGTGCAAGTAAAGGTGAAGAGGAGATAGATGTTGGACATTTGTTGGAGGAGTTTTAATAAGACCCTAACACCCTAACATGACCTAAATTTTAGGGAATATTGTATGGTTGTCCAAAGAACCTACTGTATCTTTACTACTAATGAGAATAAATAGAGAGAGAACCTCTTCCATATGAACTATCGCATAAGTGGCAATCTATGTGCCATAATTATAGATGGAGGAAGCTATCCTAATGTGGTTGCCTAGGGAATGGTGAAGACCCCTAAATTGCTAACCTATTCTCAACCCTAACCTTATAAGATCCACTGGCATAAGGAGAAAAGGTAGACTTCCAGTTACCGAGTAGGTAAGAGTATCGATTTTTATTAAGGATAGATATAAGGACGAGGTGTTGTATGATGTCCTATCAATGTGTGCCTCATAAATACTTCTTAGTTGACATTGATTATTTGACTTAAGAGCAATTCATGATGGATGTAAGAACACTCATATGTTCTAGAAGAATGGTAAGAAAGCAATGCTGACCCCCATAAGCCCTAAAGAAGTTCAAGAATTCTAAGTTAAGATCTTTAAGTCCTTATAGAAGAAGTCCTTAGTTATTTCTCGAGCTCAATTCTCTAAGGAAGTTAAGAAGGAAGAACATGTCTTCCTACTAGTCAAGAGGTTATACAAGTTGAAGGAGGACAAAGCTTTGCCAACTGATGTACAAGCTTTACCTTAAGAACATGCCAACCTATTTCCTAACAAGCTACCTCGAGGGTTACCTCAATTAAAGGTATCGAACACTATATCGACCTCTAACTTGGAGTAGCTATACCAATCTGACTTGCCCATAGGCTTAATCTTTTGTAAGCATCCGAGCTTAAGAAACAAGTTGATGAGCTGATTGATAGAGGGTATATTAGAGAAAGCATGAGCCCCTATATCGTGCTCACTGCTCTAGTACCAAAGAAGGATGGCTCTTAGCGAACGTACATTAACAACTAAGCTATCAATAAGATCACCATCAAATATAGGTATCTAATACCTTAATTAAATGACATGTTAGATGAACTACATGGTGTATGGATCTTTTTAAAAGTAGATTTGAAGAGTAGCTACTGCTAGATTAGGATGAGACAAGGAGACAAGTGGAAGATAGCTTTCAAAATGAAAGATAGTCTCTTTGAGTGGTTGATAATTTGTTTCAAACTCATGAATTCACCGAGTACTTTTATGCAACTCATGAATCATGTCTTGAAGGCATTAAATGGTAACTGCATTGTGGTATATTTTGATGACATTTTGATATACATTGCCAACCTATCATCTCATGTTAAGCACTTGTGAGCTATGTTTGATATTCTTCGAACTTAGCACTTGTTCTATAACTTAAAGAAATGTGTGTTCTATTAAATTGATGTTGTGTTCCTCAAATATGTTGTGTTAGAAGGAGGCATCCGAGTTAATGATGAGAAAATTTGAGCTATACTTGAGTGGCCACCTACTAGTACTGCCAACATGAGGTGCTTTCATAAGTTAGCTTCATTTTATTAAAGGTTCATGTGGAACTTTAGTTCTATAGATACTCCACTAATTGAGCTAACCAAAAAGAACTTTGAGTTAAAGTGGTCAAAGAAAGCTTAGAAGAGATAAAGTTCAAGTTAACGTTTTCCCTTGTGCTTGCATTGATAGATTTTGGCAAGGTCTTTGAATTGATGTATGACGCTTAAAGAGTTGGCATTGGTATAGTACTTGTTAACTTATTGCATACTTTAATGAAAAGCTTAGTAACACCGCTCTAAACTATTTAGTATATGATAAAGAGTTCTACATGCTTAACAAAGCTCTTCAAAACTAGTAGCAATACGTGCCACCTCGAGAATTCATTATCTATATGGACCATGAGTCTTTTAAACACTTGTAAGGTCAACAATAGCTCTCTTGACATGATACCAAGTTCTTAGAAGCCTTCTACTATGTAATCAAGCACAAGGAAGGGAGTTCCAACAATGTAGTTGATTCCTTATCACATCGACATGTACTTATTACAACCCTACAAGCATGAGTACTAGGATTTGGTACCCTTCCTAATCAGTATAAGCAAGATCCTACTTTAGACCCATATTGGTCAAGTGTAGTTATGGAGGTGTCATAGGTGGGTTCTATCTAAACCAATGGTTTCTAATGAAGATGTATGTATGTGCCTAATAGCATAGCCAAAGAACTATTAGTTCAAGAAGCTCATGTTAGAGGCTTAGCCAATCATTTTGGGGAAAAGAGAACACTAATTGTTAAAAGAGCATTTCTATTAGCTAAGGATGGTGAAGGATGTACACAAGGTTTTGGAATGGTGCAAGGTATGCAAGCAAGCCAAAGTAAGGAAAGAACCATATGGGGATTACATACCTTCACCTATACTTGAGTAGCCTTAGATTGACCTAAGCATGGATTTCATACTTAACCTACCCCGAACAGCTCAAAAACATCATTCTATCATGGTGGTAGCCAATCAGTTTAGTAAAATGAGCTACTTCATTCCTTGCCATAAAATTGATGATGCTTTATATTATGTTAACCTCATTTTATAGGAGATTGCAGCTCCGTAAAGTTTCAAAAAGCATTGTGTTAGATCAAGATACAAAGTTCATAAGCTTCTTTTAGCTAACCCTATGGAAGAAGATCAACACTAAGCTAATATTCAATACTTCCTATCATCCTCAAATAGATGGCCAAACCAAAGTTATGAATAGAGCAATTGGAAATCTACTCTAAGCAACTGTTGGGAAGAACTTACACTAATAGGATCTATGTCTACCAGTCATTGAATTTTCCTACAATCTCTTTTCCTATAGTTTGACAGGAAAATCACCATTTGAGGTTGATATAGGGATCACAAACCAATCACTTGCTCCTAAGCCTAAGGACTTGCCCATATGGTTAATCGAGTTATCCAATGAGAGTTGATCTCAAAAGAGCAAACCTATCTCCAATGTCTGACCTACCAAATTACTTCACTCTCCACCTCATCAAGGAGAATCTTAAGGTGACTGACCTATTACCAAGCCAACTCCTTCGTAACACTAGTCTAAGCATCAAACTTGCTTACTGGCAACTTAATATGTTACCAAGGTTGAGTTGCTCTAAACCCAAGTTGACTAGTTAAGGTTGATAAGGTAATGGGCCATCTTTATAACTAACCCTTCCTCAATCTAGATCATCCAAGCTATTGAGCTACCGAGCATTTGACCCTAACCCGATCTACTCAAAACCTATTCTTCTCGATAAACAGCATCATTAGGACCATAGAATGAACAATTGACATGTGCCCCCTTTTTCAATCATCCAGACTATCCTTTTGTACCCAAATATCCCCCTTTGTTTGATTACAACTCTACCCTTGTATTTTATTCCCTTTACTTTTCTAGTAGGAATCATTTTTTGTAATTTATATGTACCTAGGACTTGCCCTAATTGGGTCATATAAATACTTATAATTTCTATTAGCTGCAACAGTTAATGACAATTGAATTTCAGATAGTCCTTTCTTGCTGAGCTAAGTATTCTTGCTTACTCTCATTTAGTCTTATCTAGTCCATCATGAGTATGGATTAATGGCAAGTGCCTTCTGACCACACTAATACATAATATCAAGTGCGACTCAAGCTTATATAAGGTATTAGTGCATCATATCTACCATCAGTGCATGAGAACTCCTAATCAATCTTTGACTACCATTTACTCTCTATACCATCTCGTGGTTCAGACTTACCCTTAGTTCATGTGAAACTGGATGTAGTGTGTTCATCCACATCATTTGTATCATCTTAGTATCGAAGCTTATCTACATTTAAGCAAGTTCCTAAAGACATATATACTCAGTCAACTTCTTGAATATTTTATGTATTATATGTTAATAATTTGAAAACAAAAGGAAAATAGACAAAAAGATAAAGTAAGAAGGAAAATAGAAAATTAAATATAATAAATCAATAAACATTATCGAGCTTAGTTTTTCCCTCTTGATTTTTATAAATTAGCTTTCTTTAAACCAATCAATATTAAACCCTACTCATTTAATACTGACTATCGACTAAGGTATAAAGAAATTTTTTTTTAATATATTTAGAAAATGCTTAGGATTTGCCATCCGACCAAAGTCGAGAAAAAGAGTTAAGTTATAACTAATTGAGTGGATTGGTTATAACATCGCTACTTATCTAACGTGAAACCAATTTTATAAAACGGTTTTTGAAAACCAAATATCCAAATCCGAGAGCTAATTTTTAAACCCTTAATAGGTACCACTTTTTAACTTTCCAAATTTAATTTTATTTTTCAAATACCCTTTCAATAAAATTATTTACAAGCTATAACCCATTTTACAAAAAAAATAATAATAAATAAGAATTTAAAGAATTATTTACTAAAGGGGAAAAATAAAACTTTTCTCTATTTTAAGTCGCCTCGTATGAATGGGTGCCTACGTATCTACTATTAGAGATAAAACTTAGATAGTTCATTCCGAAAATGTTAGCGAGTTGGTTAATTTTAAATTTGGATAGTGGTCGAGTTTATGTCTCTTAATCATTTCATTTTGTTTAAGAAAAACACTTAAGAGAAAAGGGTCCTAATTTAGTGATTTTATTTTTGGAAAAATTCTAGAATATCCTAATTTTCGAAAAAGGTCCATTTATTTGAAAAAAAATTCTAAGCGATAAAACTTCTTGAAGAAATCTTTAAATACTTAATACAACTTTTCATGAAATACGTAATTATCATGGCTAATATACTTAACTATAGAAAAAATACCTAAACCATGGAAAAGATGCCTAATTATAGAAAAAAAGCCTAAACCATGGAAAAGAAACCTAAATGATAGAAAATATATTTAAATCATAGAAAAGATATTTGAATTATGGAAAATATGCCTAAAGAATTTATTTATTTCATTGAAAAAAGGATTTTTCTAAGTGAGAAGATATCTTTATTTTTCATTATTATTTTTTTTTTACTTTTTTTTTTATTTTTATTTTTTATTGTATATTTCTAACTAAAATATAAAAATAAATAAACCAAACAAACTAAGCCTTTTCGTTTTTTTTTTCCTTCTTTTCTTTTTCTTCTCTTTTTTTTCTTTTTCATTTTTTTTTTCTGTTTACAATTGCAAATAGAATATAATCATAATAACAACAACAAAAAAAGAAAGAAAATGTATGATATCACAAAAATAAATAAAAACAAAGAAAAAAAATACAAAGAACAAAACAAAAATTAAAACCAAAATAAAGTCAGACCAAGCTGGAGTTTACATGAATCTTAGAAAAAGAGGCCATGTAGAGAAAGAGTAGCATTGTGAATGAATTTAAGTGATTGTGAGTATTGAGTTAATGGTTTGTAGTGAAATGAAATCTCTTATTATAGGTACCATGGTCAAGTTAAGGATGGAAAATATTAAATATAATATGATTTTCTTCTATGTTTGAGTTGAGCAAACCTGGATAGTATGTGATACTAAATACAAAGTTGTGCGTGTAGAAGTGTGCTTACTATATTTAGAAATGAGTTACTAAATAATGTAGTTAGTGACGTGGCGATAACATGGAGATGAAGTGAGAAAAGAAAATAAAAGATGTATTTTGCACCTTCTATGGATTGAACTCAAGATCTCCAAGTACTATGTAATATCAAGTCTAAGTATTTATCCAAATAGGTTGTTGGTTTTTCCTTATTCATATACATATCAACTAGGTCAATCTAAGTTAAATTCAAATCTAAATCCTAGCCCAATGACCTTCTCTTTATTTTATAATATTCTACTAAACTATCCAAATGATTTATTTTTTCTAAATCTTCTTTTTTATTATTTTTCTAATTTTTTTTTTTTTTTTGNCTTTTCTTGATTCAATTATGTCGTTTAGTTATGGATTGATAATTCTAGAGTATCAATATATGATATTATGCATGTTGATTGAGAAATTGCATGTGTAATTAGATCTTAACATAATTGAAGAGAATTACATGTATACTTAGAGATAAGATACATGATTCTTTCGGAAAAATTGATTGTTTGTGTGGGAATTCATTAAACATTAATGCAATTCTAAGTTATATTACTAAGTGAAAAGATTCCGGTAAATAATTTAGGATTAGGGTTAATATGCTTGAAAAAGATATTAGCTTTAATTGTGAATCCCTCCGGTCAAGAATTATAGAAACTGAATTGAATACATTTTAAAAAGGTTACATGTTAAACACTAGGGGAAATAATTCCTAAATACATCATTGCATACTTGAAGTCGTTCATAGTTTTATTGCTTTCTAATTTGCGTAATTAAGTTTCATAAGTAGTTTAGTTGTTAATTTCAGTATTTTTAATTCATTCAACTCCTCATAATTTTCCGGTTAGATAATAAAGCTAAAGCTAATATTAGTACTCAAAATCTCTGAGGGATCGACTCAGGCTCATATCCGACTATATTAAAATTGATAGGTGCGCTTGCCTCGTATCATTAACTAACCTAGGTAGGTTTATAAAGAATGATAAGAAATCAGGATAGTGCTCCGAGAGCATGTGATTTGATGATATCAAGATCATAGTAGTGCTCAATGAGCATATGATCAGACTATTTCAAGTTCAGGATGGCGCTTCGAGAGCATACAATCAGATGGTTTCAAGTTCAGGAAAGTGCTTCGAGAACATGTAATCCAAGGATTTTAAGGTTAGGATAGCGCTTCAAGATCATACAATCTAAGGGTTTCAAGGTTAGGATAGCACTCTGAGAGCATGTAATCTAATGTTTTTACTAACGGATAGTGTTCTAAATAGCAAACATTCCATAGGGACCAAAGCAAAAGGAGTTTATGTAAAAATTCTTAAAAAATATAGATTTGTTGCTTGACAATCACAAAAGATGAAGTAAACACTAGGGATAAAGTCCCTAGATAGAAAGAGAGATGGGTAAAGTGCTCCTTGAGCTAGCTAAAACCTTTAATTGAAACTTGGTAGTGCTCCTTTAAGTTGACTACGCTAGGCGAAAGTGTCTTTCGAGGATTAGTAACCTTAATTTTACTTAGAATAAGCACCCTATGGGCTTACTAAAGAGAAACTGATGAAGAGAAGCACCTTATGGGGCTTATGAAGAGAAAATGATGAAGAGAAAAGCCCTATGGGCTTGCTAAGAACTGGCTGAAGAGAAGTGCCCTACGGGTTTACTAAGAGAAATTGATGAATAAGGGGATAATGTTTTGAAAGTTAGCTAAAACCTTAACAAGACGAGGTAATGCCCTAAAGGTAGGCTAAAACCCTAAAAAGAATAGAAGAGTAGACAACACTCTAAGAATTGGCTTAAACCCTAAAAAGAATAGAAGAGGGGACAATACTCCAAGAGTTAGCTTGAACCCTAAAAAGAAAAGAAGAGGGAACAGTACTCTAGAAGCTAACTAACACACTAGAAGCTAGCTAACACCCTAGAAAAGATTAAAAGAAAGAAGGAATAGTGCTCTAAGAGTTGATTATAACCTTAATGAAAGATGGTATGACACCCTAAAAGTTAGCTAAATCCTTAAAAAATGAATTAAAAGAGTGGGTCAACACTTTAAGAGCTAGCTTAAACCTTGTGGAGAATTGATGAGAGCGAAGGTGAAACTTTGAAGCTAGTTAGCACCTTAAAAAGAAAGACAGGACAGTACCCTAAAGGTAGACTATAACAAAAAAGTAAGTCAGCGCTCTAAGAGCTGGCTAAAACCCTAAACAGAATAAAAGAGTGGGCCAACACTGTAAGAGTTGACTAAAACCATAAAAAGAATAAAAGCATGGGTCAATGCTCTAAGAGCTGGCTAGAACCCTAAAAATGTAAAGCAAGACAACGCCCTAAAGGTTGGCTGGAACCTTAAAAATGAAATAAAAGAGGGGATAGCGCTCTAAGAGCTGACTAGAATCTCAAAAGTAGAAGACGGGATAGTACCCTAAAGGCTAGCTAGAACTCTAAAAAGAATAGAAGAGTGACAGCGCTTTAAGAACTGGTTGGAATCCCAAAAACAAAAGATGGGACAATGCCCTAAAGGTTGGTTGGAACTCAAAAAAGAATAGAAGAGGGGACAGCGCTCTAAGAGCTGGCTTAAACCCTAAAAATGGAAGATGGGATAGCACTCTAAGAGCTGGCTTGAACCTTAAGAGGAATTGATGAAGAATTGAAGAAGTAAAGTAAGGAAAGCAACTAGTTTTAAAAGACTTTTTGACTTGGAAAAGTATTTACAGGGAAATTATTGAAAAACACCCATTTATCAAAAAGGAAATAGGGATAGGCCCCTTGATTTGAAAAAGAGTTAAAGGAAATTAATAACTATAATTCGAAAAGAAAGATCTTAACTACTTTGGTTAATTTTAAAAAAAAGTGACCACCTAGAAAAGGAACGGATGACATGCATTGAAAGCTTAGCTACTTGAATCGACATGGATTGGATAAAAATCTTGTGATAAGCCTTTACTTTCTCTCTCTTCTTTTTCCTTTCTTCTTTTTTTCTTTGAAAGTTTGCCAATGGGTATAAATTCTTATTTAAGAAACAAGTTTATAACCACCCCTATCCTTGGTAATCATGTAGGCTTTCTCATGAGGCTTCGCGATTTTAAACATTCCTTTCCTAAGAAAAAAGGTAACTAATGATTAGTTTCGTTGAAGAGGACTTCCTTATGAACTGTTGATGTAGATTTTGCTTTTAACTACCGTCCCAAAATTATAGTCTATTTTGTAGATTATATGCCTTGATCAATTTGTTAGGTCTTTTTCGATTCAATATTATGAATTTAGGATCTTAGTCAAAGCGTTTCGAAAAGAACTAATGAGAAGGCCTATTTTGAAAGACATACTTTTATTTATCTTAGGTTTACAAGTCAAGAACCTTAAGGACAAATTAGAAGTATGCTTACCTCAATTTCAAAAATAATTTTTATTAAAGATAAATTATTTTTTAAGATCAGAGAGCTTTCACTACGTAAGGGTGGTAATGTGAGTAGGAAGGCCTTGCATGATTCAACATAGGTAAGAGAGACTTCATATATAGAGATTTTGGGTTTCCAAGCTTTGGAATATGATTTAGGGCCTTGTGTTTCAAAGTTTATGTGGGTTTTAACTCTCAGCCTTTTGATTCAATTTGGCTACCCCTACTAAGATGTGATATATCTTCTTAGGGCTTTCGTCTTACACTTGGCTTAATTTTCCGGCCTCTTTTCTTCTCTCTTTTTATTAGTACTTTGCCCTATTATCTCTTACTATTCTTTCTTTTTTTTTTTTTTTTGGCCTTAAGAATGATTGTCTCCATTGTTGAGTTTTTTTTTTTTTTCCTTTTAAGCACTCTAGGGGCCTAAATCCATAAATTTCTATTATATAGGCTTTGGTGAGGTGTATATAAGCTTAAGGTACTCAAAAAGGAATAGACTCTTCTTCATTTCAAAAAATAATTTATTAGAAATAAAAGTCAATTTTGAATTAACATTACTTAAGCAAGCATAAACCAATTTTACCCTTATCTCCTAATCAATGACCTTAACCTTCGAATTGCCTCATTATAGGGTAATTCTTGATAGGGTTTAAATTTTAAAATTACTCCAAATTGGTCCAACAGGGTGAATAAAAGATAATTGTGCTTAGGATTTGAAAATGAATATGAATGCTTAGATTCATTTTGATCTACGTATCATATTTAAAGTGGAACTCCTTAAGAAATGAGTTCAAAGTATCCTTACTATTATATCGCTCAACTCTAAAAGTATTTAAAGTTAGTGTATGGAATATAGTTTGCTTATTTTCATTCTAAACCTTCTTCTTCAAAAGCAGGTTACAAATTCCTTAAGGAGTTTATTTTTTATTTAGCCTATAGTAGAGATTAACCTTGTCCTTCGATTTCTCAAATCATGCCCCAATATTTGATTTTATGTTTTAGCTTGGCTTATGATTAGGCTTGGCTTTCTAAATAGACTAAGGGTTTTAGCTTGGCTTGGTTACCTTTATGGGCTAAGGATTGTGTTTGGGTTAACTATCTCGATGGGCCATGGTTTATGTTTAGATCGGTTGCCTTAATAGGCTAAGTGGCTTATGCTTGGGTAAGTTGCCCAAGTGGGCCCAAAGTTAGTGTTTAGATTGAAAGCTTGGCCAAGTGGCTAGTGTTTAGGTTAAAGGGGTCAAGGGGCTCATGTTAGCTTCCTTAATAGGTCAAGGGGCCTCATATGGGTTAGAAACCCAAAATTGGGATTGGTTACTTAAGTAGGCCAAAAGCCTAAGCTTGTGTTGGCTCCTTGAGCCGGTAAGGATTTATAGCCGTCAGTAACTTTTCTTTTTATTTTTTCAATTTTTGTTTCTTTTTTCTTCTTTCCATTTTTTTTTTTTTGAGAGAGAGAAAGATAAATTTTTATTTTATAGAAAATAAGAAAATTATTTACAAATAAGGATGGTGATTTTTAGGGTTTTATTTACAAGTTTATGAGATTTTATATTTCCTAGAATGTGAGGGAACAACGGTTAGTTAAATGCCTATTGTAGGACTATTTAAAGGAAGGAAATGTTAAAGAATGAAGAATGATGAACTAAGGAGAACTTTTATTATTGTAAAAGATCAGAATATAGAAAACAAAGGCAAAGAACGTAAAATTTATTCTGGAATTTGACACTTATTGTAGGCTCTCTAAATATGAACTTTAAAAAACCCTAAATTAAGTCCCATAGACGAGCCTTAAGGTCTTCTATCATTTCGTAGGTTTCCCTAATGACCTATGCCAAAAGGGCCCTTAAGGCTCAATTGTGAGCTTTATAACACTCTATCTTTTCCTTTAGATAGGCAATTTCACACTTCAGTAGCTACTTGCGAATCCTAGATATGTCTTGTAGCCTACCATTCCCCTGATTATTTGCTTAGTTATCTGTCATTTTAGGTCTAAAAATTTTATGGACAAGAATTAGTTATCAATGTAGCTAAAGAAAGTATGTAGAAATGTGTAAATGTTAAGATCATTTAGGTTAATACATTATTTCCTTAAGTTGCAATCTTACTATTATTTTCAAAAAACTTGATTACATTAAAACTCTTGAACAATTAGTAGGGTTGCAATTTCTTAAGGTTAATGTTTTAACTCAAGCTTGAAGGGGAGTATATAAGATTATAGTGGGTTTTAAAAGGTTCTTAAGCTTTGCAATCTCAGTTGTTTTTAGAAAACACTTTCATTAGTCACATCGAGCTTAAGTAGGGTAGCCTAATCTACCTATAGTAGTAGTTACACCATAACACCCGAAGCCTATACAATGGCCCCTCGTCATAAGATCATAATAAGGCTCGAGTTTGACCGCATCTACCTTACATCCCTAATGTAAACATTCCCCCACGTCCTTAGTATAATGCATGCGAAAATGAATATGGTAAAAAAAATCTATTCACATAAATTAAATAAATAAACAAACAAATAACAAATAAGTAATAGGGGTATTTCAAAATACAACTTAATTTTGGAAAGTATTTTAAGCGGCTAACCCTCTTGACATTCCTAGTGGAGTCACCAAGCTGTTGAGCCTGATTTTTTCCTCCCAATTTTTATAAATTAGTCTTATTTAAACCCATTAATATTAAACATGCCCGTTTAATACTAACACACAATTAGGGTTTAAAGAAAACCATTTTTTTTTATATATATTTTGAAAATGCTTTGTAGTCACCACCTAACTGAATTTAAGAAAAAGAGTTAAATTATAACCAATTTGCCCTACCCGTTTAATATTAACACTCAATTAGGGTTTAAAGAAAACTAGTTTTTATATATATATATTTTGAAAATGCTTTACAGTCGCCACCCGACTGCATTCAAGAAAAAGAGTTAAATTATAACCAATTTGGTGAATTGGTTAGAATTTAGCTACTGGTCTAACGATAAAACCAATTTTATAAAACGGTTTTCAAAAGCCAAAGATCTTAATCCGAGGGCTAATTTTTAAACCCTAAATATGTATCATTTTTTAACTTTCTAAATTTAATTTTACTTTTCAAATACCCTTCCAATAATGATTATTTACAAGCTATAACACATCTACCAAAAAAAAAAAAAAGAAAAAGAATTTAAAGAATTATCTACTTAAGGAGAAAAATAAAATTTTTCCCTATGTTAAATCGCCTCGTACGTATAAGTGCCCACATACCCACTATTCGAAATCAAACTTTCGTAGATCATTTCGAAAAATTAGCAGGTTAGTTGATTTTAAATTTGGAAGGTGACCGAGTTTACGTCTTTTAGTCATTTCATTTTATTTAAGAAAAACGATTAAGAGAAAATGGTCTTAATTTAGTGATTTTATTTTTGGGAAAATTTTAAAGTATCCTAATTTTTTAAAAAGGTCCATTTATTTTTATTTATTTGAAAAAAAATTCTAAGCAATAAAACTTCTTAGAGAAATCCTTAAATACTTAATATAACTTTTCATGAAATACGTAATTATCATGGCTAACATACTTAACTATAGAAAAAATGCCTAAACCACGGAAAAAATGCCTAATTATAAACAAGAAGCCTAAACCATGAAAAAGATGCCTAATTACAGAAAAGAAGCCTAAACGATAAAAAAGATGTTTGAATTATGGAAAACATACATAAAGAATTTATTTATTTTATTGAAAAAAGGATTTTTCTAAGTGAAAGGACATCTTTATTTTTAATTATTATTTTTTTTTACTTCTTTTATTTTTATTTTCTATTGTATATTTCTGACTAAAATATAAAAATAAGTAAACAAAACAAATTAGGTCTTTTCCTTTTTTCTTTTCTTTTTCCTTCTTTTCTTTTTCTTCTCTTTTTTCTTTTTTATTGTTTTTTTCCTATTACAATTGCAAATAGAATATAATCATAACAACAACAAAAAGAAAAAGAAAAAGTATGATATTACAAAAATAAATAAAAACAAAGGAAAAAAATACAAAGAACAAAACACAAATCAAAACCAAAATAGAGTCAAACCAAGTTAGAGTTCATATGAATCCTAAAAAAAGAGGGCCATGTAGAGAGAAAGAGAGTGTGTAGCATTGTGCATAGATTTAAGTGATTATGAGTAATGAGTTAATAGTTTGTACTTGTAGACATCTCATTTTTGCTAATTTTTTTAATTGAGCTGGGTTAACAAATAAATAAAAAATTTAAAGATAAAATAAAAATAATAAAAAATAAAAACAAAAATTCAAAGAAAAAATGAAAAAAAAAAAAAGAAATCAAAGTCAAGTTATAGCAAGTTAACTAACGAGTCGAGTCATGTCAAGTTAGATTCAGTTGAGCTATTGGATTAAGTAACAAGATGGGCTAAATTAATTAATTTCGGGCTAAGACTAATAAAAAATAAGTATTTATCTAATTTAGGGGCTCAAAATCAGGATTTATTAAATTGTTAGGATAAATTAGATGGGATTGAGCTTGGAAAGAAAAAGCTCGACCTAACTAGGTATCTAGAACTTAGGGTAAATCTTGGAAGAATTGCAACCGAATCTTCCATATCTTCAATACGAAGATTCAATCTTGAGCTTATAAAAAGCATTGTGGCTAGGAATTTAGGTTTTTATGAATGACATAATCACAAACACTTGCGTAATCCTTAAAAAACACTACATGCGCTACTGCACGCATACATGCTAGTACATACACCACTCATGGCCACCGTGAGAACCACCATAACCATCACGAGAACCACCATAGCACCACTATGCACCATCGCTACAAACACCCAAAGCACCGCCCACTGTTGTCGCATCATTGCTTATGTCATGTCACTACATACTCAAGTTACCGTCGGTGCACCTACCTGTATCACTCATCAGTGTCGCCAATAGTGCCTAGATCCTCACCCGTGTCTTACCTAATACTACCCACAGTTATGTCCACGTATGCCTAGTCTCGCCTAATGTCGCCCCTTGCTCGCCTATGTCTCGCCTAGTACCACCCACAATCACGCCTACACATGCCTAGTCTCACCCCTCGCTCACCTGTGTCTCGCCCACATTCACTTAGTACCATCATGCCCACGCTCACACAGTCTCGCCCTTCGCTCGCCTAATCACCGTCTAGTATCGCCTAACGCTTACCCCATACTTGCCTACGCTCGCCCAACCACTGCCCTATGCTCACCCAATACCAACGATCTACTACTAGGTAAAATTTTCAGTAATTTTTTTATTATTTTATTTTATTTATTTTATTAATTTAATTTATTGGTTTTTCTATCTTTCTTTTCCTTTATTAATTAATTTTTTATTTAGGTTCAAGTGTTGTTGGTTATTATTTATTTTATTGCAATTTTTTTAGTTAAATTAAGTTTTTTCTTTGAAAAATCGTTTTTTTATTAAAAATATATATTTTAACACTTAATGTAAATTGATTTTATTTTTTTTTTAAAAAGATAGTTAGTGAGGGTTTTTTTTTTAATTTAAATTTTTTATGTTACTTTTTAAAAAAAATTGATAAAAGATGTAAACCTTTTTTTTAATTTTCACATGGTGATTTGGTTTTAATATGTTAGCCCCCAAACCTAGTTTTATGGTTGAATTTTCTAAAAATTGATTTTTTGGAATATTTGCAAACTAGTGGTCAAATTAAGGTTTTTCTGCCTAAAAACCCTAATTTTATTATTTACCAGTTAAACTAGTTAGCGACTCCTATTTAAAATTTTTTTTAAGAATATTATTTCCTTATTTTAATGTCGAGTAATTTGTATTAAGTGACCTGGGCTTAATATAGGTTAAATTAAGGAAATCAAAATAAAGTTCGACAGAATTGACAACTCTACTTAAGATGCCTTGTGGGCTAGCCATGTGAAAGTTAAAAAAAAGATTATTGATAGGCTTTCGTATTATTATTTTCTTTTTTTTTATTATAGTTGTACTAATGGGTTTTTTTTTTTAGTGATGCAAGCCTTAAAAAGAAAAAAGAGCCTAATCTAATGGGCCTTAAAGCGGATTAGGAGGGATTTTTCTTATGCAATGATCATTTGTGTGTTTAGACGTAGTTGAACATAGGCTACCTTAGGAACCTAGGATGGGCTGTCATTATGTAACCCTCAAGTCGTTAGGATCATTACCCCTATCTAGCAGTGATAAACAAGCCCACTCAAGCTTCAATGTATCCTACTAGGTTTCTCTTCAAAAAGCCTTAAAGCTATAGCACCTAGAACCCATAGAACCCACCCTCTTGCATCATCCTTTCCGAAAAGGGGTAATAATTCTTAAATTATAGAAAAATCTCGATCAATTCGCGGTTGGCCTAAAATTATTCTTTAAGAAAATCTTAGCAACCCTTATATATGAGTATTTGCAAACTTCATTTTTTTAAGAAAAATCCTATTTCAAACTTGCTTATATATAAAGGTATTTCCTAATCACGGATTCATCTATTTCCTATAATTTACTAATCACCTACCCCTACTGTATTGCATCTATGTGTAGCATATTGCATTTTTATTACGCTCGTTTCTCTATGAATATTTTATTTCCTTATGTTATATGTATATTATTTTTCATTGCTCCCTAATCAATGAAAAGATGTGTGATTTCTAAGAAAACTTTTTAAAAAAGCTGCGAAATTATTAACATCATATTCAACTTTATTCTAAATTTAGTAGCCTTGTAAATAATCATTGCCTTTTATTTTGTTTATTTATTTTTTATAATATAGATATGGAAAGTCAAGGTAGTGTTAGTCTAGAGCCTATCCATGAAGTCCAGTTGGATAAGTATTCCCTCCCTAAGGCCATCTTGAGAGGTTGGTTGAGTCAACTCTTGCTTGCCAAGCAAGACAACATTCACAAGAAGATCGGGCTGGTCATATCTCTCATGTGAGTCTAACTTCATCGACCCCAAATTCAAGCCCTTATCTATTACTGGGACCCTAAATCTATAGCTTTCAACTTCTGCCCACACGTATTGACACCTACTATAAAAGAGTACTCATAGCTACTTACTGCCCTACCCCTCGAAGCAGGCATAGCTATCCCAGATCTCAAAGTCCAGCCTAAGAAAGCTTTCATGATGCTATTGGGAGTCAAGAGGTCAGCCTTAGCACCATTCTTATTTTCAGAGGGCTAGAAATGTCTCAACATCCTAAGATTAGTGGAGTGGTTCTCAAGCCTAAATGCTCATCAAAGGTATTGCCAGATCTTTTGTAGAGAATACAAATCATGGGCTGAAAAGAGGGTCAGTGCATTTATTGTAGTAGTGTTTGGAATAGTGCTATTTCCCTTTAATTATGCCTAAGTCCATTATAGAGTTATCGAGTTAGTAACTCAATTCTTAGTCGGTAAATCCTATATACCTATATTACTAGTAGAACAGTTCAAGACACTTACCCACTTAAAGAAGCAGGGGTACGGTTATTTCACGACAAACCCCACAATCCTTGCCATGTGGTTCCTCAGTCATACATAAGGGTATAGAGGGAATCTGCTTAGAGAGTCCTTGATTGAAAATATAAATCTAATTGACAACTTTACCTGCCACCTCAAGGTACTAGACGAAGCTTAGTTTAATAGATAGGTGTCAGTTATCAATAAAATGCAGCTAATAGACTTTATGTGGACAATTAGATGGAGTCGCTACACTCAAGCAGTCATAAGGTGCACCGACTATTCAGGAGTCCCCCTTATCGGCATTACTGGCTATATAAGATACTTCCCAGCTTGTGTCACCAAATAGTTGGGTCTACTTCAAGAGATAGCCTATAGAGACTCCCTAGACACAGTCACGATAAACTATCAAGATCACTGTCTAGCTACAGCTACTCTAATTTAATGACTTGCAAAACTCGTAGAGCTATGGGAACAAAGAGAAGTCAAGTAGATAGTTAATGTGGGAACATTGAAGGGCAAAGTCGGAGAACACTAAGCTACTAAGTAGTTCATTTATGGTTAGTTAGAGAAGACTGAAAAGATACAGTATGAAGCTTTGAATGTATTTAGATACAAGCTAAAACCAATATGTCTTTCACCCACTAAGCAAGCCTACTGAGACATCATACAGGCCAGGGTTGAAGCCCAATTCCAAGAAAGTAAGAGAATTGTTAAAGAGTTAAAGTTGGAAAACGAGAGCATATTGGAGGAAAATCAATTCTTAAAGAGTGAGATTCGAGAAAGTGATGTTACGATACGAAGACTTATGAAGGAAGTTGATGAAGCTTGTCCTAGCTAGATCCTTTAGCTCTTGTAGATATAGGATTTAAGTTTTTAGGAAGATTAGTTAGGAGTTTTTCTTTTCTTTTCATTTAGTCTGTTGAATAATTTAGATCTTATGATTAATAAATCTACAGCTTTAGTAAATACAATTTTCATTAATTGCGCAGTTTTTTACTTATTATCATTTACTTATTTGTTTAGTTGACTTTTAAACAAAAAAGGGAAAATTTGAAAAGGAAAATTAAAAAAAAAAAAACAAAAAGAGGCAAACAACAGAACAACAAAAGTCATAAAAAAAATATTTAATTTATCGAAAAGTCTAAAACTTGGGTTTTTACGTAGGATTTTGAAGATAGCATCTAAGCAAGTAAACTTAGTTAGAAGCCCAATATTCACTCATTTTAGGGCCAAAATGTCAACTTAAGGCATTGGAAACATCAGTAAAATCGAGCCCGACCTAAGAGTAGCAACACTAGAAGAAAACATGAACATGATGGCTGAATAGATTCAAGCTCTCACTCAAGCTATTAAGATTCTTAACGATAGACAAGGATCTTAAGTCAACCCAAGTTTGAATGCAGAAACGACCTTTCCCCCTGAACTGGAAGATGAAGAATCAGCCCTTAATGTTGAGGTATGGAGGAAGGAGATCGAAGAGATACATCGTGAGATGGAAAGAAAGTTCATGTAGAAGTTAACTGAGAAAATGAAAACTCTGGAAACGATTAACAAGTTTAAACAGATGGAGATGATTAATTTGCTAACATAACTTCCCGGAAAGATTTAAAGTGCTTGAATTTGAGAAATATGATGGGACTAGTTGCTCAAAGCTCCATACTAGGTTGTACATTAGTAAAATGGGAAAATACATGAAGTACGATAAGGTGATGGTCCAGACTTTTCAAGACAGCTTAACTGGGCCTGCATTAACCTGGTATGCCCAATTGGATTTGAATGAGATCGATACTTGGGACAAGTTAGCTCAGGCTTTCTACAACCAAAATAAATTCAACATCGAAGTGGCCCTATCCATATAGGATCTGAATAATCTACGAAAGAAAACCAACGAAAACTTTAAAGAATATGCTTAGAGATGGAAAGGCATGGCAGCTAGGGTGACTCCACCCTTGATAGAAAAGGACTTCACTTTTGCCTTCATCAATACTCTTGGAAGCTTATATTACCAACATTTGGTTGGGCAACCCACCTCCAACTTTGCAGAAATTGTGGCTTTAGGGTACCGAATTGAGGAAGCTATTGCTACTGGAAGGCTTCCTAATCTTGAAGCAATTGAGAAGAAGACACTTCCTACAAGGTTTTCCAACAAAGACAAAGTAGCCACTGTAAGCGTTGTCAATATAGGCAACCTTATTAAACCCATAGCCTTAGTAGCCATGATTGGAGGATCTAATTCGCCGCCAAATCCAAATCAAAACAACCGCCTACAAAAAAAGATAATTTACCCATATTCCTATTCCTTTAAGTAAAGGTTTTGCGTGACTAAGGAAAGAAAACCTTCTAACGTTTAAAATACCAAGGGAGGGACAAAGACTAAGAGATGATAACTCAAAGCTTCATTGTGATTATCATTTGGGGTATGTGGGGCACTTTATAGATTAGTGTTGGAGACTCAGACATAAGATTCAGGATCTTATTGATGCAAAATTGGTTCAATTGGATTTCATTCAGACTCCTGCTCCCAATGTGGGTAATAACCCTCTATCAAATCATGGAAATTCAATCAATATAATCATTGCTGAAGTTTTTGAACCAGAGATTAATCTAGACAGTCTCCCTATCACTATTGAGGAGATAGCTTAGAATTTAAGGTAAGTTGGGTATTTGTAAAATATGAATCTTAAAGATAAGACCTAGACTAGACCGATGATATATCAACTGCTAAAGGATAGGAAGATAAAGAAAGCTAATATCATGGCTATGATAATCCTAAAATTGCGAAAGAGAAGTACTTAAAAGGAGCTTAGAAAAAGATATGAAGATGGTGATCCAACAGTTGATACCTTATGAGAACCATCAGGGAAGTTTGAGTATTTGGTGGATTACATCGGTTCACTTGTTGCATATGTTGACGCACCACACACTGGATGGGGTCTAGAATTTGAGGAAGAAGATAAAATTATTGCAAAAGCCAAGAAGATAGCTGAAATGGTTGGAATTATTGGAGATAGGCCTAAGCCGTTGGTTTTTTAGTACGATGGGAGGACTAAAAAGATTGAAGAATTGGGAAAGCCTAAGAAGATTGCTTTCAATGTCTCAATAGCCTGGGAGAATTACAAGGTAGCACCTTTAAATTACTAAGTGATGAATCAAACAACCAAGGCCTCATCACCTATGGTTGATAGGCTTATGCGCTCAGGATAAGTTTATGATCAGAACGAGGAAGCCAAGAGGAAGTCTACTATAGAAGAGACTTCTCGAAAGATCTTTGAGGATACGGATGACAAAGATCAAAATGTTGTCAAGAAAATGGTGAAAGCCAGTGAGTATAAGATAAGGGATTAGCTTGCTAAAGTACCAACCCAAAATCTCCTTAATGGGCCAGCTATTGTCATCAGATACTCACCAGGAAGCTTTAATTAAAATTCTGAAAGATGTTAAAGTACCTGAAGGGATTTCCATAGAGAAGCTGGGGTTGGTAGTGAACTCGATATTTGCGTTGAATCAGATTTTATTCTTGCTAGATGAGCTAGGTAAAGAAGGAGACTAATACATGAAACCCCTCTTCATAATGGTTAAGTGTTCAAGGATAGTGGTTGCTCGAGTTTTAATAGATAATGGGTCTTCATTGAATGTGTACCCTTTGGCGATGCTAAATTTACTAAAATTCGATGTAACTGAGATAAAGCCCAACTCGATTTTAGTAAGAGCTTTTGATGGGTGAAAAAGAGCAAAAGAGAGATAATTGGAGAAATTTGGTTACAAGTCAAGATTGGCCTACAAGTGTTCACTATTCCTTTTCATGTTCTGGATATACTGCGAACTTTCAACCTTCTATTAAGATGACCATAGATTCAATCAATAGGGGCAATTCCATCCAATCTACATCAGAAAGTAAAATTCATAACCAATAGGCAATTGGTTACTATTTTCGAGGAGCAGGACTACGAAATTTACAAAGAAATGACTATTTCTTATGCTAGGGATGAAGAATTGGAAGAGCTAGGGTTGTAGATTTTTTATGAAGTCAATATGGTCGAAGAAGCATGATAGGGGGCACAAGGTCATTTGAAACAGACTACGTAGTAGATTGAAATATTTGGGCTTGGGTATAAACCCACTAAAGAGGAGATTCAAGAAATGAAGGTTAAGATCAAAAGCAAGAGAGGAGATCAACTGTACCATGCTCACATGGAATTTCCAAACATTCGCCAAACGTACCTAATACCATCTGGTGTTCAAGAACCTAAAGTAGCCAGTCTATCCAACGTCGTGACTTAATAATGCAACATCGATTAAGATGAGAAGGAAGATATTGGCATACTAGTTTCCTGTGCAATTGGTTTTCCATTCCCGTTAATAGGTCTCTTTAGAAATGCAAAATTCGATTAATTAGGAACATTCGATTTTAATAATTAGTCCAACTAGTTAGGCCTTTTCTTTTAGACAATTTGGATTCATTCATTCAATAAATTTCATTCCTTTCTTTTTATCAAGTCTTCTTTATTATTTATTCATTTTTTCTTTTTCTTTTTTCCTTTGTTCTTTATATTCAATAAAAATGATGAACGTAATAGATATCTCATGTATGTAAACGATAAAAGTACCAATATCCCCCTCGGCCTTGCTGGGTCAGATGTTAGAGATAATATTGAGACTCCAAATGAAATTTAGGAGAGTTGCCATCGACATGAATGGTGTAAAGTGATTATTGACGAAGCGATGGATGAGATTAATCGGGGATAAAGGAAAGTCCATGAAACTTGAAAATCGGTGGTAATTTAACGAATGATGAAAAACAAGTGTTGTCCTAATTGTTATCAGAATACTTAGATATATTCGCTTAGTCTTATGAAGATATGCCTGGTTTAGATTCATCTATTGTAGTTCACAAATTGCCAACCAAGGAGGAAATTAAACTGAAAGGACAAAAGCTTAGACAATTTAGACTAGATATGCTCCTCAAAATAAAAGAAGTGAAAAAGTTGCTAGAAGTTAAGTTCATAGAAGTATCGGATTACCTCGAATGAGTGACCAATGTGGTGTTAGTGTTGAAGAAAAATGGGAAAGTTAGGGTTTGTGTAGATTTCTAAGATTTAAACTAAGCAACACCAAAGGATAACTTTCCTTTCCCACATATTGACGTATTAGTAGATAACATAGTTAGGAACCATCTTTTCCTGTTTATGGATGGTTTCTCGAGATATAATCAAATTAAAATGGTAGAAGAAGATAAAATCAAAACAACTTTAGTTACCACTTAGGGAATGTTTTGTTATCGTATAATGCCTTTTAGGTTGAAGAACGCTGGGGCAACTTATCAGTGTGCTATAGTTGCTTTGTTTCATGACATGATGTACTAAGAAATCGAGATTTATGTAGATGATATGATCACCAAATCTAAGGAGGATGAAAATCATGTGGATATTTTACGAAAGTTATTTGAGTGATTGAGGAAGTTTCAGCTGAAGTTAAATCCTGAAAAGTGTACCTTTACAGTAACTTTAGATAAGTTGTTAGGTTTTGTAGTTAGTAGAAAGGGATTAAAGTAGATCCAAATAAAGTCAAGGCAATCGTAAACATGCAAGCACTAAAGACTGTAAAAGAAGTTTAGGGACTATTGGGAAGATTAAATTACATTGCTTGGTTTGTATCACAATTAACTGATAAATGTAAGCCATTATTTGAACTTTTGAGGAAGAATGCAGCCATCGAATCGGATGAAGAGTGTAAGTGAGCATTTGTTGAAATCAAAGAGTATCTCATAAATCCTCTCGTACTAATCACTCCTACACTAGGATGGCCCTTGATCCTTTACTTAACGATTCTTCCTAAATCGATGGGATGCATGCTAGGACAGAAAGATGAAAAGGGAAGAAAAGAGCATCCTATATACTATTTGAGCAAGAAATTCACAGAAGGCAAGCAAAAATACTTAAAAGTGGAAAGGACGTATGGTACCTTAGTATGGGTGATGCATAGGCTTAGGTAGTACACTCCCTATTATTTAATAGAGTTGTTAACAATACATGACTTGTTAGGATATTGAACAGAAAAACCAATGTTGATTGGAAAAATATTGAAGTGATAGATGTTGCTCTCTGAATTTGATATCAAGTGTGTAATTCAAAATTCAGTTAAGGGATAGGCGGTAGTTGATCAATTGGTGAAATACCCATTAGAAGATGAGGACGATGGTTCAGAAGCACAATTTCCCAATGAAAATGTAGTAATGGCAAATGAATTTAGCGGTGAAAAATTGGGATGGAAAATATATTTTGACGAAGCAGCCAATGTGTTCAGATGTGGGATATGAGCGATATTGGTATCCCATGAGGGTAACCATTTCCCTATGGCAGCAAGGTTAACATTCCCATACACCAATAACATAGCGGAATATAACAACATAGTAGAATATGAAGCCTGCATTTTAGGGATCAAAATAGTGCTAGATATGGGAATATAAGAGCTTGAAGTATACAAAGATTCTTCCCATATAACTCTCTAGATCTTAGGAGAATATAAGATGAAGGATGAGAAATTAGTACCTTATTACGAGCATTTAAGTAGGCTAATTGAAAAAATCCAGAAGATTTCATTCACTTATATTCCAAGAAGCTAGAATCAATTTGCCAATGCATTACATTAGCGTCAATGGTGAAAGCTACAAATGAGATAGAAATTTAGCCCTTGAAAATTAAAGTGGAAGAAAAACTAGCTTTTTGCTTTGCAATTGAAGAGAAGGGAACAAAAGAACCATGGTATCATGATATCAAAAAGTTACTTCAAATTAGTGAATTTCCTAAAGATACTGATGGAAAAGATAGAAAAACTTTAAAAAGGTTAGCTACTCATTTCCTATTAAGTAGAGCCACATTATACAAGAGATCATTAGATGCCACATTGCTAAGGTGTATAGGTGAAGAAGAAGCCAAGATATTGATGAAAGAAGTACATGAAGGAGTTTGTGGTCCTTACATGAATGGATATATGTTAGCTAGAAAAATCATGAGAATAAGGTATTTTTGGATGCCAATGAAATCGAATTGTATCAAGCATGTGAAACACTATCACCTATGTCAGGTGTATGCTAATAAAATTAACGCTTCTCCCCAAGAATTGCATATGTTAGCAACTCCTTAGCCTTTCTTGATGTAGAGAATTAACATGATTGGTCCAATTTCGCCAACAGCTTCAAATGGGCATAGATTCATTCTAGTCGCAATTAACTATTTTACCAAGTGGATAAAAGCAACGTCATATGCTACAGTAACCAAAGGAGTAGTGGTAGTGGTCAGATTCCTGAAAAGAGATATTATTGCAAGATACGGTGCACCTAAGTCTATTATTACAGACAACGAGACAAATTTGAATAACAAGTTAATGGATAAAGTGTACAGACAATTTAAGATCAATCATAGAAATTCAACTCCATATCGACCTCAAATGAATGGAGCAGTTGAAGCCACGAATAAGAACATCAAAAGAATTATTGAGAAGATGGCGATCACTTATAGAGATTGGCATGAGATGCTTCCCTTTGCTCTCATGGCCTACAAAACCTCAGTTAGAACTTCTACTGGTGCAATCCCATATTCATTGGTGTATGGAACAGAAGCAGTACTATCGGTAGAAGTAGAAATACCTTCATTTCGAGTATTGGTAGAAACTTAGCTCAATGAAGCAGAGTAGATGAAGAAGCGAATGGAGCATTTAAATCTCCTAGATGAAAGGAGGCTTGTAGTGATATGTCGTGATTAGTGCTACCAACAATGGATGATTTGAGCTTTTAACAAGAAAGTATGCTTGAGGCACTTGAAAGAAAGAGATGTGGTGTTAAAGAAAGTATTGCCAAACGTAGAAGACCTTAGGGGCAAGTTTGCTTCGAATTATGAAGGCCCTTATGTAGTGAAAAAGGTATTATTAAGAGGTGCAATAGCGTTAACAGAGATGGATGGCCCGGAATTAAGGGGACCAATGAATTTAGACGCAATCAAGTTGCATTGTCCATGAAAACTAAGTTTAATAAAGATTTCAATTTTTCTTGAATAAGTTTGTGGTTAATCTTTCATTGGTTACAAGTGAAGTTGATATTTGTGAATGTTTCCAAATTCGGATGGTTATTGACCAACACTTCACCAATAAACCCTTGAGTACCATGTTTTTCTAGCCTCATATACTTAAACACTAGATCCATACCAATAAATCCGAATCACCAAATAAATTGAAATCGAATGTTCTTAATAATTTAATCTTGTTTCTTTCGAAAAGAGAATTACTATTCACAAGTCAATGAAGAGTGGAAATTGAAGTTTGGTGTCAAACAAAGCAAATTCAAGGCATGAGCATGGTTTAGTTATAAGACTCAAAAGTTTGGGAGATTTCAAAAAAAAGAGAAAAGAAGAAGAAAAAAAAAAAAGGAGAAAAGAAGAAAAAAGAAAGAAGAAGCAAGCACCGTCCCTTAGTGAACTATTGTTGATTGAATAGGTAAATATCGGGAGTCGATGTAAGCATGCCAATTGGTTGCTATCTAAGAAATTCTTCAATCCTAAAAAAAAAAATCTTAAAAGTTATTTAAAAGAATTAAACTAATTTTCAAAACCAACCTTGAAGAGATCTATCCTCTTCAGATTAACCAAAAATCAATCTCAAAGAGATCTATCATTCTCAGATTAACCAAATCGAATTTCGAAGAGATCTATCCTCTTCAAATTAGTCATTAAAGTCAAAACGAATTATAAGGAGATCTATCTTCTTTCGACCACAATTCAAAACAAATCTCGAAGAGATCTATCCTCTTCGGGTTAATCAAAGAAACAAATCTCAAAGAGATTTATCCTCTTCAAATTAACCAAGTCGAATCTTAAAGAGATCTATCCTCTTCGAATTAACGAAAACCAATGCTGAAGAGATCTATCCTCTTCATGTTACAAGTCAAAACTAATCTCGAAGAGATCTATCCTCTTCGGGTCACAAGTCAAAATCAATCTTAAAAAGATCTATTCTTTTCAAATTGATTCAAACAAAATCTTAAAGAGATCTATCCTCTTCTAGGTAAAACAAAATGAATCTTGAAAAGATCTATTCTCTTCAGATTATCTAAGTCAGGTCTAGCAAAAATGGGTATCTCTTTTGTCTTTGTAGCTAAGTTCTGACCAAACTTCGCTATAAAAAGGGACATCTGTAAACACCTCATTTTTACCAATTTTTTTAATTAAGCCAAGTTAACAAATAAACAGGAAGATAAAATAAAAATATTAAAAAATAAAAACGAAAATTCAAAGAAAAAATGAAAAAATGAAAAACTAAAGTTAGATTATAGCAAGTTGAGTAACGAGTCGTATAGTGTCAAGTTAGATTAAGTTGAGTTCTTAGATTAAGTGACGAGATGGGTTGAATTAATTAATTTTAGGCTAATACTAATAAAGAATAAGTATTTATCTAATTTAGGTGCTCAAAATCAAGATTTACTAAATTATTGGGCTAAATTAGATTGGATTGGGCCTAGAAAGAAAAAGCCTGACCTAACTAGGGTTTCTAGAAGCTAAAGTAAATCTTGGAAGAATTGCAATCGAATCTTTCGTATCTTCAATACGAAAGATTCGATCTTGAGGTTATAAATAGCATAGTGGCTAAGGATTTAGATTTTTATGAATGACACAATCACAAACACTTACGCAATCCTTCAAAACATTATACGCACCACTACACTCCCTCACGCACTGCCACACGTGCTATCGCACCCCCATATGCCGCCACACGTACCACCACATACCACTCATAACCTCTACAAGAACCACCATAACCACTACCATACCATCGCCACTGATGCCCAAAGCATTGCCCATTATCACCGCATCGCTGCCCATGTCACACCACTATACGCCCAAGTTACTACCTGTGCACTTGCCCATATCGCCCATCAGTGTCACCAGTAGCGCTTAGATCTTCACCCATGTCTTATCCACGCTTGCTTAGTGCCACCCACAATTACACCCATGCTCGCCCAATCTCACCCAGTATCGCCTCTCACTCGTCCGTTTCACGCTCCTCGCTCGCCTAGTTACCACCTAGTGTTGCCTAACGCTCACCCCATGCTTGCCTAACCACCGCCCTTTACCCGCCCAACTCCGATGATCCGTTGCTAGGCAAAATTTTCAGTAATTTTTTTTTATTATTTTACTTTATTTATTAATTTTTTTATTGGTTTTTTTTCTTTCTTTTTCTTTATTAATTAATTTTTTATTTAGGTGTAGGTGTTGTTGGTTATTAATTTTTTTATTGAAATTTTTTTAGTTAAGTTAAGTTTTTTTTTTCAAAAAATCATTTTTTTTATAAAAAATATATATTTTAACACTTAGTGGTTTTGAAAAAAATAAAAAATCTAAATTGAGTTTTTTTTTTCTTTTTAAAGATAGCTAGTTAAGGTTTTTTTTTTTAAATTTAAATTTTTAGGTTACTTTTTTTTAAAAAAATAAATTGATAAAAAACATAAACTTGACTCAATTTTCAAAATAAAAAAAAATAATCCACCCAATAAATATTTTATAAAAAGAAAACTATGACTAGTTTGATCCCAATTGCCAAGTATGTAGGCACCTTCAGGGTAACTGTTAAAAATAAAAAAAAATTTCCCTTTTTATAGTAATTCATAGTAAAAAAATAATAAAAAATCATTTTTAGTTACTTTTGCCTATCTAAGTATATTTTAATATTTTTAGAAAAATTACAAAAATAAAGCCCATCAATTTTTTTTTAAATTTTCATATGGTAGGTTGGTCTTAATAGGTTAATACTCAAACTCAGTTTTCTAGTTCAATTTTCTAAAAATTAATTTTTTAGAATATTTGCAAACTAGTGGTTAAATTAAGGTTTTTCCATCTAAAAACCTTAATTTTATTTTTTACTAGTTAAATTGGTTAACGACTCTAATTTTTAAAACTTTTTTTTAGAATAGTATTTCCTTAGTTTAATGTCAAGTAATTTATATTAAGTGGGCTACGCTTAATATAGGTTAAATTAAGAAAATCAAAATAGAACTCAATAGTAGTGAAATGGAATCTCTTATTTATAGGTATTATGGTCGAGTTAAAGATAAAAAATATTAAATGCAATATGATTTTCTTTCATGTTTGGGTTAGGCAAACCTGGACAATATATGATATTAAATATAAGCTATGCATATAGGAGTATGTCCAATGCACTTAAGAATGTACTTACCACACTTAGAAGTAAGTTGGTAAATGATGTGGTCCGTGACATAGTGATGAAGTGAGAAAAGTAAATAAATAATGTATTTCACATCTTCAATGGATTGAACCTAGGATCTCCAAGTCATATACAATATCAAGTCCAAATGCTTATATATATAGGTTATTGATTTTTCCTTATTCATATACACATGGATTAGGTCAACCTTGGCTATATTCAATTCTAAGCCCAAGCCTAATGACCTCTCTTTATTTTATTATATTCTACTAAACTATTTAAAAGATTTATTTTTTTCTAAATCTTCTTTTTTATATATATTTTTCTAAATTTCTTATTTTTTTGGCTTTCTTTCTTAAATTTTCTACTTTTTTTGTATTTTTCTAAATTTCTTATTTTTTAAGTTTTTTCTCATTTTTGTAATTTTTTCCTCATTTTTCCTAATTTAGGACCCTATTCTGAAGATTTTGAAAAATAAAGGAGGCAAAAATGGAGTGTTTACAAACATATATTAGAATTTCCTTACAAATTTTTAATCCTATAAAAAACTTTTAGAATAATAAATAATATAACTATAAGTTAAATTATAAATCATGTTATTAATATTTTCTATATATTGTCTAAATAACAAATAAATATCTAAATCGACATAATATTAATGTATCTATATAAATATAAGGTTAATATTAATTATAAAATAATATTATAATTTTTAATGAATTAATCTAGTATTTTTATGTTTATAAGCAATTAGAAGTTATCTTTAATCATACGCTAGCAATTTCACACGATTTGGTATTTTGTTTAATTATTAGGCTCAATTAAGATTTTATCACTCTTATGGCAAATTAGTACATTTATAGGCTTAGAGTTTGAGTCTTAAGGTTTTTATCATAGTTACGTTTGATCTTTAGTATTTACACATATTTACGATTAAAGATTTTCATATGCAATTAAGGTTTTTATCAGGTTCAAGGTTAATCACTTACAATTACACATATTTAGGGTTTAAAGTTTTCGTACGCGATCAGAGTTTTGATTAATAAGTTAGAATTTTTCATAATTTTTTTAAGTTTAGAATTAAAATTTTAACAAGTTTTAAATTTATTTACTTTTTTGAGTTAAGAAAATCATCTACAGTACATAAGTTTGATTATATACTCTAAATACTAGATTTGCAAGGTTTACACTATAAGTGTAACTTTTCTTTAAAAATAAATGCAATAGGTTGCATTTAATATCTTCTCTTACTTTAGTTTTTGCTATTAGCTAAGTGGTCATTACTATTAGCATAATTAACTTAATCTACCCTTGATATGTACGCAACTTCCATTCTATATATTAAACATTCAAGATAAAGAGAAAATGAAACTATAACGAAGATGGTCTAAAGATCCTAATTAGCCTTGAATTACTTTAGTTAATTTCCTTTTATAAATATTCAAGAGATTTGATTAAGGGAAAAGAAAAACAAAAAACATAAGATTTGATTATAACATCATTTGAATTTTGTCATTGACAATATCCTCTAGACAAACACACTCATTAAACATAATTAAAAATGCAACTTTGAAAACAATAATTGTACATTTAATTAAAGAAGACTAATTATGAGATCATATGACATCGAGCATATATTTCGTGATCAATATCAATTGGCATTTTATTCTAATCTCTTGTAAGTAACTTGGAATGGAAACCTACAAATAGTTCTAAAGGCTATCATCAATTCCTCTTTTTATCTTTTTTGGGGAAATTTGCAAGTAAGACCCATAAATTTTGACTTAAGTGTAGATTAAACACCTAAACTTTGAAAATATACTCTAAGATCTTCTAAACTTTAATAAGTTGATAACATAAAAGACATTTCATTTTTTAGTTAGAAAAAGTCACACTATTGTCAAAGTTTATGAGCTCTTAAAATGTATTTTGATCAGTTCAAGGAGATATTTGTGTATAAAAATCATAATTTAAGAGGGTTATATTTTACTTGTGAAAGTTATTTTCCAATTTATCAAAGTTTAAGGCTTTTAAAGCACACTTTGAAAGTTTAAGAGTGAACCTACACATAAGTCAAAATTTTGAAGCTTATTTACATTTTCCTATTTTTCTTAATGTTCGACAAATTATGAAAAAACTTTATGCTAGTCGTTTTTCGTTCATTTTATTTTTCATGTTTTTACTTTTTCTTACTTTAATGTATATTGCTAAATGAATAATAATTGGCTCATAGAAGGTCAATGTATGAATCTTTTTTCTTTTATAATATTGATAATATAATGATTTTATATTTTAGAATCAATTTATAGATAGTAGCTTAGTTAATAACCTGAAAATAGAAATAATATTCTTAGGAATATGTATTTGTAAAACCATGTAAGAAAAAATAATAAAAAAAGGAAATATGATAGGTATTAAAAGTAATAAAGATTTAAATTAAGAGGCATTAAGGAAATTAGCCAAAAGAACTATTTTAAGGGTTGAGAGAATCTTAGTCTAGTCTCACTATTGCTAGAAGTGAGTGTTGGCTCCTCTAACAAAACTCTTTGTGGAATGATAAGATTTTCTTAGAAATTGAGAAGGGACATGGTAAGATCTCACTAACCAAATTTCATAGTTTTGATTATCGATTGACTTCTACCCCAATCTCAAAGGGTGTTACAAAATTGCATGGAAGAATGAACTTAAGAAAAAAGTAAGTTGAAGGTTAGGATCTCATAAAACCCTAAATTGGTAAGAGATTGATAATTCCTTAATAAAAGAAGAGAATTTTGTTAGTTTATGATCATTGAATATGTGATTTGATGTATTAAGTTTAAACCTTATATGTCATATGATTAGTATAATCACAAAGCCAACGATTAAGGTATGATATTTTAGTCTTGTTAATTAAGTGGTTGTGGGAACACACATGAGTGTTCCAT